>JAHPZR010044901.1:17500-31664 GCA_019787425.1 Platygyra sinensis | reverse complement strand
GGTCAACGCAAGTTGTTCTTAACAGCTGTTTATAGTTTTCAATTTAAACTTTTGCTTTTATATCTGTCACCTAGGTTATTAGATGGAAAGAAACCCAGAAGAGCAACTTACGGAGTCTGTTTCATGCTGCGACAGCACTCTTTATCCAAACATCTCAACTATCCTACAGCTTATTCTCAGTCTACCTGTCGGAAGCTGCTCATGTGAACGCAGTTTTAGTTCATTGCGCCGATTGAAGACATGGTCTCCGTTCGTCTATGGGTTCTGATTGGCTGAACTCCCTTTCGTTAGCATATGTTCACGATTATATGCAATTGGAGGCTCTAACCATTTTGGAGCGCTGGGACGCCAGTGGCCATAGACGAATCGCTCTTGCGTTCAATCAATAACACGATTTGTAAACTTGAGTGGAATTTTACCAATTAAAGATCTGCATGTGGTAGCTTCTTTGTTTCATTCAATTATTTCTGTCAGGTTTACTTGCTTTTCTTTTTTTAATATATATTTTTAACGCATCAAGATATTACAAAGAATTCAGCAATTCAGTCAATATACAATGAAAAAATTACCGTATCATCGATCTCAAGGTGCTACGTACGTTAACTCAAATTTTTTTTGAACAAATACTGATCAAAACCATTGGTGAGGTTAACGGTCACCCAGATTATGTAGCTTGTTTCTGAATATTGCTTTTTAAGTTCCACTTAAATTAACTCGAAAAAAAGTTACCGAAAGGCCCAGAAAACGCTGCAAATCGCATTTTCGAGAGACTTAAGTTCAAAATTTCTCGGGGGGGGGGGGGGTGGGCATGCCCCCGAACCCCCCTAGCAACTCCCGCCTGCCTCAGTTGGCCGTTTGGTCTGGCTACGGCACTGATTACTGTTACTCTAGGATGTAAATTATGACCACGAAAACATCGACTCGACGAACGCATTTCGTCCACCTCGTTTTAAATGGTGCGATTTTTTCCACAAATTTTATATGACATTGTTCCATAAGTTCCATACTTTCTTCCTGTCAAGTTTTCTTCCGAGTATTACTTTGATAAACTGTACTTTCAGCTACCGCAAAATGTAACGTGGTAAACTGAGTATCAGGCTTTTCTTTCTCTCGGGGAAGGAGAAGGAAGCACCCGGCACAGAAATGCCGACACAAGGGTCTTTATTGCAGTCTTCCACCTCCTCGTAGCGTGACAAGCGTCAGTGTACGTATTAGCCAATCAGACTTATTTCCGGCTGTCATGTCTACTTTGCATAAATTTTGCGTGCAACGGCGGTTGTTTTTAATTTCGTGCGGGTTTCCGAGAATATTTGTACAATTTGCCTCGAACATTTTCACACAGACTATGGAAAGTGTGTCGCCACAGTGCCGCTGTTTGCTGAAACTTTCAACAAAGAGGTTTCTAATGTTTTGTGTGAAAACCTATAATTCTTGTGAAATTATTGCTTCAGATGAGAATTGTTGTCATTCAGTGAAGATGGCAAAAGGAATGTACTTTGCAAAACATGCACTAGGAAAATAGTGAATTGCTACAGAATGTTCACTGAGTTATGGGAGGCATTGGCGGGTGGTAGGGCACTCCACGAGGCGAAAGGCTTATAGCTTCAAGCGCTCCCGACCACAAACACCTTCGACACCTTCGACAGCAAGTAGTTTTATTCCTATTCGAGGCTAGCGATCTCGCAACTGAAGTAACTCCAAAGGCAAGCAGCACTTGTGAAAATGAAGCTGAAGGAACTCAACGAAGACCCTCACTGAACGAAGAGAGCTCTGATTTCTTACCAATACTCAGAGCTGAACGATGAAATAACCAGTCTGATATCCCGAGCCGACAAAATTCTGAGGGGGAAGTCTTTTCGTTTGACAAGCAGGCTTTCGAGGCACAATTTCTGTTCTCTCTTTTTCGTTTAATTCTAGGAAAGAACTGTAGAGCGACTTCAAGAGCCGCGTCTTGAAGTCGTCGCTTTCCATGATCACATAGAAATAAATATCTAGCGAAGTTTTCGTTCTCGTCGAGATCAGTTCACAGAATATGCCAGTATGAAATTTTTATTTCCGGTCAGGGTGCTTTGTAAATTATCCAATCAGGGCAACGTCCAGAATCTGGACGTACGACATGAGCCAATGAAGGCCTTTCTCTTCAATTCCTCCCTACCCCTACCCTCTTGCTAAGAAAGGCCTGATACTCAGGTTAGTAACGTGGACCAATGAATAACGCGCGAGGTTAGCACGAGTACAGGTATAAATGGGGCAAGATTGGCCCATCATATCTCTTTTGCGAGAATGGTGACCTATCTTTTTTATTTTATTTTTCGAAACAGTGCTTTGTAGGGAACATTCACCAGGTGTTCACAGAAAGTTTAAAAAAAATTCATCGGTAATTTTTATTTCTGAGGAAACACCTTAATGGTCAACTTATTATTTGATTTCTGCCCAGGCATAAGTATTCTTCTTGTGTTCTCGCGACACAAAATGCAAAACAACAACAACAACAACAACAACAACAACAACAACAAAAAAACAGTTGTATATTATCACAGAGCCCTTCTTCATCCAGTTGTATAGATGGGTATCGGTGAACTAAATTCGAAGGGGGCCCTGCGATACAACCTCGTTCCCAGGGCCCTTTCCCTAGCAAAAAGCCCTGGGAACGAGGTTGCCTGCGATGGACTGGCAGCCCACCCCTGGTGGAGTAGAAATCCAGTCTCTTTATGCTTGTGAAGAAGCTAAGCGACAGCCTCGTGGGCCAGTAAGCTTGAACGTAAACATTTTGACGGAATGACCTGATCATCTCAGGAATTAAAATGCTGTGGTTTTTAGCCAAGTACCTCAGAGGAAAGTTAGAAAATCAGTAACAAGAATCTGGTGCTAAGCCTGTAATCATTCTCTCCTCTGTTGCCTGTTTTTGCACATTGTCGCGACTCCACAAGCCACACACGTTGGTTTTACCATTCTACGAACTCTGTCCTTAAGAGTAGAAACTGTGACAGCATTCATCGCAGAGAACAGGTTCGCATTAGGTATAAAAAAATGTGGACAATGTTTGTTTTCCAAAAACTTTTCCAAGCAGCGCAATATGTCCAGAAAACGATCTCCCAGCTTTTCCGCGCGCCATTTCATGGGATCATTGATCTGATCTCCTGTATGAAAAAGAACAGTTTGTAAATGATAGAGTGATAGTTCACACAGCGTTTTGTCTCGCTCTCTTATCTCTGCCAGAGATAACAACAAGCGATATTTTGTAGTTCCGAGAGAGCGGAGCTTTCTGTTTTCCGTAGATGAGAATGATAGTTCCCAGAGGGTTTCGGGATCGCTGAGAGGAAATTGACACGCTTTGCCGACGACATGAGAAGGAGGCTCACATTTGGAAAATCTACGACACCACTCCAAGTTTGCCTTAGGTATAACTATTGTCGGTATCAACTCGACTACTAGAAAACCACAGTGACTATTTATTTGAAGAACTATAGTGGAGCCTTCGCAGAATACATTCACCTTTACTACATCGCTTGGAAACTCATCGATCCCTTGCTCTATGTTATTGCTAAGGGACTTGAGAGCGTTTTCATTGTTAGTTGAAGCTTGGAGCGAACAAGACTCGCGGAGAGAAATCCATCGGGATCTAAACAATCTTCCAAGTTTTGCAGTCATCCAGTTGCAATCTGACAAAGCCATCTTCCTCGGCGCGATGGATAAAAAAGTTGGCACTATCATCGAAGTACACAGGAACCCCAAATTCAAACCGATCGCTTTCTTTCTCCACCAAATCACCGTACCTAGTCCCACTGCGGAGGATTTCCCCAACAGTAAACCGGTCGCTTACAACCTGTGCATTGATTAAGACTTTAAACACGACAGAAAACGCCAGACGCTTGTTTCGCTTAACCTGGACTCTCTTTTCTCTCACCTGTAGGGAGTAAAACTTGCTAAGCTCGCTGGTTAGCTTCTCTTCATATTTGAAAACTTTGCAGTTGTGATGTGAGGAGAAGAAGCTTTGTTTAACTGCGTGCACGATGCGAATTTTTATGCAGATTTGTGTGCGACATGGCTTTTTTGTGCAAAACTTTCCGATAAAGGTCTGAATCTGAGGGAAAACGACGAAGATAACGCCTTGGGTCTGTATTTCCATCCATACTTCTTTTTCCTAGCGTCAAGGCGCTTACTTCTCTCCGGATATTTGGGAAGGACATTTCAAATGAAAACGGATAGAACGCACGATGTTCGTCTGATATTATGTGCATGTAAACAGCAACTGTACAAACAACCAACGCACCTGTCGAAAATTAATCACGTGACTTAATCAGCTTTCGATGCCCGTTTGTGGTGACATCATAAGCCAGTATCAAATAGATCTCCCCTTTTGATACAGTTGTCAGTAGAAAGCGATATAGCAAATTAAAAACAATATCATAAAAATTCTTTTCTTAACAAAAAGGAAGAAGTTGGGGAAGTTTTTGCTGCAGAATGGTTATCCTGCTGGTGTTGTCAATTACAACATCAATGATGTTTTGAACAGACAGCAAAACAGACCGAGAAATCCAACCACCACAGTGCCCAAAAAGGAAACAATCTTAGTTCTACCTTATTTAGGGGTGCAAAGTAAAATTGCTACCAAACAGCTTAAAATCTGCATTAATAAATTTTATGGCTGCTTTGATCTTAGGGTGATTTTCCAGAGCGCTCGTCGCATCAAATCCTTTTTTCCCTACAGAGATAAGATCAACCGTTCCCAAATGTCAAAAGCTTTTCATAAGGCTAGTTGTTGGGACTACCAAGATTTTTACTTTGGAAAAACAAAACGTAGATTGCATGACAGAAAAAAAAACATTTTAAAGAGATAACAAGTACCTGTCATGCATCTGCTATCGCAGACCACGTTACGTCAACTTGTCACAACTTAAAATGGGACCGCTTTGAGATATTAGCAAAAGGTTGTTCTGATACTCACTGCAAGATAAAGGAGACTCTACTAACTCAAGAACTCAAGCCTACCCAAGCGATAATGTCAGCAGCGAAAAGCTTTATCTGTATTAGTTTGCATCTTTGATATGAAATTTTTTTCCTCAGCTTTTGTCATAGCATGCGAACGCAGACGTATTTCCGACTGTCACTGGTTTCGGCGGAGACAACCGACAGCCGCAAATACGTCTGCGTTCGCAGGCTATACTTTTGTCATTGCTATTGTTAATTAGTTAAATATCTTAAATTTAAACTTAGTTGCTACTTGCATTATTAACCGTCACTTCTGAAGATGTGTGTCGAAAAATATAAAAAACGTCAAGTAAAGTTCAATAATTTTGTTTTCCAACATGCGTTTTATTGTCATGTTTGTAACTGAAGTTTGTGTGCTACTTCTTATTAAGCTACGATGGCCAAAGAACTAAATATATATAAAATAAAAGTCGATACAATGTGTATATTATAAAATGTTGTATCCCCGAAAGGAACAGGTGTCATATTCAGCCCCTACCCCTGCAGAGAGGTTCGAATGTTTTTCACAATTTCAATTAATAAAAGTTAAAAATTCATGCAAAATGTCCTGTAACAACACTGAACCCTGGTAAAATGTAAGCTTGGGTCTTTCCATTACGCGTTGCTATTAAGGATATAGTTGAACATAAATGCTTGTTCATATTTTTGGTGCAGGTTCAAACATCCTGACTTAACACTGCTCAAAACAAACACTTCTTGTTGTTTTTCAGTTCTCTGATGGTTCTCCTTAATTAAAAATTACGGACATTCACCCTGGAAAAGGTTTAAAAGGTTCACTATAGTAGCATTCTTCTTTATCCACCGGGAACCTTGTTTAATCAATAAAATCTAGCTCATCTATACTTCTCCAAGGTTACACCAACTATTATTAAGTGTCATTGTCAGAGAAAACCGGGCAGAACCAAAAGATCGAGGTCGGCCGTTTACCTTCGTCTTTTCACAGTATAAAAGCTATCCGAAAAGATTAACAACCATGATATTTGCCGAGGTAGGCGTTCGTTTTTCTTCGAGATATCACCTCATCATGATTTTGGCCTCTCAAGGGGTCTAATATGGCCGAAATTTCGGCCAACTTTAGGTGAGCCTAAAAGATACTTCGTACATATTCCAGAAAACTCTTATTTTCGTGCGATAATATTTGGCCCCTTATTAGTTGACTGAGATATATTTGAATTTTTTCACTTCAATTCTACGGTTTTCACGAGGTGCCAAATATCATCGCCGAATCGTTAAGGAGCGTGACCTAAATTTTAGCCATTTTCAGCGAGTCGTTTTTCAAAAGTGCGGCAGTTTATTTCCACAAAAAGACGATTTTCTGATAGTCTTTTACACTGATATCAATATCCAGTTTAGTTAAAATTGGTATCTACAAGCAAATTGGAGTAATTGGTCTCGCAAATACAAAAAAAAATCATTGGTCAGACATATTTCCCGCCAAATGTTTAGCGAAGAGTATCACCTTATTCTGACTTTCTGCGCTTGTTACCCACGATTTGCTGAAAGATCTGCACAAAATAGTTAGCTGGACTGCAAAATAGAATATTTAAGCTGTGACATCGGGATCAACTTATTCAAACATTTCAAACTCGCCAAATTTATGCCATTATCAAGACTAAATTTTCCCGCGAAAATTCTATTTTTAACGTCACGCTGCAAAAACAAACTGGATTCTCAGTTCGCTGCCTTTTTTTGTTTTTATGTAGAGCAAACTGCAAGTTAACAGTGAGCGAAGCTTCACCCGAAATTTAATTTTGGGACTACTGCTACTGTCTTGTTTACATCGATTTCTCGTTTTCGGAAGGCGTGACGCGTTACAGATCGATTAAAAGGTTAGACGACTGGCTATAAACTGCAAGGGACCGCATACGATAAACGCTGCCAACGTAGGATCTACTAGAGATCTGATCAGCCAAAAAAATATGTGTATAAAGATTAAACTGCAAGGCTGATACTACGTGAAAAACGTTTCGAGACACCAACATGACCAGAACCGATAAAGCAGGATCGCAACTGTGGACAGCTGTTTCGCTCTTGTTGGAGCTCGTCAGCACAGTGTAGCGAAGATATGTAACGCCAGCCAAGAGCCAACGCACATAAATTGCACAATGACCCGTTCACTATATCAAGTCCCGTACTTTGAACTCACTTGCGCTCCGAGACACGCGTTGCTACATCACGTGCCCGGAGCGCAAGAAGACCAAAGTGTCACTATTGGTGTCTCGAAAAGCAAAAAATAAATGTGGCTAGACAAAGCCAGCCTAAACATTCAAAACTCATGGCCAATACCATGCTTAAAAAAACGCAGCGTATCGGATCTGAAAAGACCTACGGTCCGAAAATTCATAGACGACTGGGCCGCAATTTCGATCTCACTTGAAGGTTTGTCCATGGTTTTGAAAACATTAACTATTTTTCTTCGGATTAGAAAATCGCCTAGCAGTGCGTCAAAGTTAGATAAGAAAGTCAGGAATTCGGAATTTTTAAATAAGTTTAAAGCTTAAATCCGAAAAATAGATCTAGTTGGGATGATGTAAGATAATAGTACAAGCATCCTAAAGGGCGGTAATTATGGAATTAAGGACTTTACTCATGGATTGAAAATAGTGGTTTTGGGAGGGGATTAGTTTTCAATCGTTGGTTTTAAGGAATCTGTAGCTAGCATGGATTTATGGGATACTGATATGTTAAGATATTTTTTAGGAACTAGTTTTAAAATACAGCATATTTTAATGGTTATTACTAAAAATTAGTATTTTGGATCTTCTTAACTTTTAATTCACTAGTAGTTAGGTGTCTCCTAGGTGTTAGGTGTTACGTAGATGTAAGCTAGATCTACCGGAAACATTAATAAAGTTATTAATTGATTATCGATTATTGATTATTGGTTGATTGATTGATTGATTGATTGATTGATTGATTGATTGATTGGTTGCATGGTGGATGGTTGGTGGTGGGTCAGTTTTTCTTCAGTTATTAGCATGTAAACGAGATGGTGGAGGAAAGACGTCAGAAGTGGTGTCTATTTAGTGCAGCTGAATTTAAATAATGAAGAAACAGGATACTACGTAACTTACGAATGAATCATAGAAGACAGACCACTGGGATAATGCGTGTTATCATTGCTAGGTCAGGATTTCCAGCCTGGTACTTAACAAGAAGATCTTGCTTGCGTTCAGTTTTGTCGTTTATATGATCGTCGCAGGTTTGTACACCGACGGTCTTATATTCCGCTCTGAAACTTTTACTTTCAACAAAAGTAGTTTCTAGTTGCTCTTGTCAATATTCACCACAAAACCACTTTAATGCAATGAAATTACACCATATTAGTGTTGATAATTTCTTGTTTATTTTACTGCTACTATTGACAACCGTTTAAAAGCTCAGAAAGAACGAGATTGCATGTTTGTGATCCATGAATGTAAACTTGGATTACATTTTCCACGGATCGTACTGAAATCCTTGGTTGCGAGATGCTTCCCCGACATGAAAAGGGAAGTATTGCCTATATGGTATAGGCAATTGCCTATATGGTATAGTTCCCTCCCACCCCTGCCGAGTGTTGTTTTTGTCGAGCGGATGCGGTCGCTAAGCTTCGATTTTCAAATCTGGTATCTTCACCGTTGGCTTCACGCATGATGCAGCAGCAAAAGAGGCAGATTTGAGCTGGTAAACGAGCCATTTTCAGGCCGTTGCGTTGAGATTTGTGAACCAGCGACCGATGGAATGGGAAGCGAGTTATTCAAGCTTCGGCTGATCGTGATTTGAGGCGTTTACGCCCATTCCTTGGGAATATTTTGGCCTTCGCAGCACGACGGTTCGATTTTGAGCCAGCCAGCCTTGTGTTTTTTTCTAGTGGGAAACCACCACCAGTGCTAACTCGCTGAAAACGCTTCAAAACGGCCTCAAACACCGTGAAACAACAAAGAATATGAAAGGAAAGCAAGGTAAGTCAGTTTTATTCACACAACATTACATTTTTCAGGTATTTAAAGCAAACCCGTAAAGTTCCCATACAAACCCTTGTAAATCGCATCTTTGTAACACAACACCGCTCGAAGGCAAGAGTCACGTTCGCGTACGTTTCATTTATATTTAATTATTTCCTCTCATCTCGCGCTTGGGCCGCCTGTGGCTACACCATGCAAATTAGACACCACCTCTGCCATATCTATATCTCAGTCAACTAATAAGGGGCCAAATATTATCGCACGAAAATAAGAGTTTCTGGAATATGTACGAAGTATCTTTTAGGCTCACCTAAAGTTGGCCGAAATTTCGGCCATTTTAGACCCCTTGAGAGGCCAAAATCATGATGAGGTAATATCTCGAAGAAAAACGAACGCCTACCTCGGCAAATATCATGGTTGTTAATCTTTTCGGATAGCTTTTATACTGCGAAAAGACGAAGGTAAACCGCCGACCTCGATCTTTTGGTTCTGCCCGGTTTTCTCTGACAATGACACTTAATATCCCTTAATATTAAGGCGTAATTTTGAGCTGAAGCAATAAAGATAATTTTCTTAACCTCATGATCAAGAGCAAAAGAAGATCATCCAAACAAAATCGGCGCACAATGCCGCTTTCTTGCAATAAATGGTATCTCAAGAAAATTTATGGACACTTCTCCTTAGTATATGGTTGAACCCAGCATAGGCGTACGGGCACCCTCGGACTTGGGGGTGCGGTGACCTTATTGCCCGAAAAATTACAAAATGCCCGAAAGTGTCAGTTGTATATACGTACTCAAATCGCAGTAAAAACAAAAACGTTCTCAATTCTTACGTCTAATGAAACTGTTATCATTACGGAAACACAGCCGAATTCCGATTTTTTGGAACATCCAAGGGAACTGATAAAAATTGCTTTTAAAAATCGGACAGTTCGTGAGGAGAGGGAAACGACTATTGGTTTGAGTTATCGGGAGGATCGAAAAAATGAGGGTTAGAGAAATCAGGATTCCACTGTAGTTATTTTGAAACATTGCATACTCCTAGCCTATGACTTCATTCGACAGCCTGGTAAAATCAGAAACTTATAAAAGAAACAGTTAATTGTTCCTCTTGCGAGAAGTTCAGGAAAATTTTAAACCGGCACTTTGCGGAGCTATTCAAAAGGGCTCTTTTCAGAGCCACCACAAAGACATACGTCTTGGCAGGAGCCCATCTTGGCCGTCCTTTGCTTTCATCCTTTTGTCACTAATGGAAATAACATCATGGATTCCCACGGTACACATTTGATTGGCATATGGCTTTTCCAAAACAGAATACCTGCAATTGTGGATCCTTAGATCATTTGACCTTAACTCCGATTTGACAAGACAAACTCTAGTGGAAGTAACCTACAAGCCAGGCCTTGAGTACCTTTTAGAATACTTTCTCCCGAGTACTTTTGCCCGAATCATTAGCGTTTTGCCCGAAAAATCTCAAAATTTTCTGCGACTGGGGGGGCTGCAGCCCCCCCCCCCCGCCCCCCCGGCTCGTACGCCTATGGAACCCAGGAGTATCAGTAGTTCGTATTGTGTGATCGTCCGGGTGAGTGTAGTTCTGAAAAGAACTGTTGTTGGTCAGGACTGACGTTTCGACAACCTGAACGGAAGTCATCTTCAGAGTCAAGTGAATAGTGTTTGTCAGTCGATTGTGATATAAGTCTGGTCTGTTGAAAGCGATTGGTAGTTAAGCCATGATGGTATTGGCTGAAAGACTCGTGTTAAGATTGTCATTGGTCATTGGTCATCGAATCTTTCACTAAAAAAATAATATCTCTGACCTGAATCATCTAACTAAATAATTGAAGGCGACTGGAATACAACGTTAAATTCAATAGATAAGCAAGGATTATTGGTTTGGAAGGAAACTAAGTACAGGAATTCGTTAGTTTATTTCATGAAAGCGTTCAATCTATTTGATATATACCATAAAATTCATCCAAAAAATAAAACGTACACACATGAAATCAAAAACCTCGAAACTTAAATCACGCATAGATTTCTTCTTAATAAGTAGCAAATTTTAGCATGACGTCACAAAAGCGTCAATTGCGCCTGATCATAGAGTATTTTGAGCATTAATCTGAATGAGGAATTTAAACGGGGTCCTGGATTATGGAAATTTAATAACACTCTTCTTCAGGATGAATGCTATTTACAGTTAATGAAAGACTACTCTACAGGGACGTAGGAAGTGCTGTTATGAAGGGAGGCTACTCAACTAACTACTTTAAGTCTCAAGGGGAGTTCGGCAAGGATGTCCATTAAAGTGCCCCTGTGATCAAAAAGAACACTTCCTTTTTTTCTTGAGATTCTGAAAGTGTGTCTGCTTAACACTTGACTGGCAAAATTCTGACCTTTCATTTTTATCCAAAGGCTGTTTACTTTGAGTGTAATTTTGGATTTCACGATCCGCCATTACTCACGTTCAAACCTGACCGATTTGACCTCAGAGGTTGGATCCGGGAAAAGTGATGTCAAGGCTCACCAGCTTAAAATTTCAGCGTGTGAACGCAGCTTATTATGTATGTAAAGTGCGAGTTTAAAAGTGTGAAAGCCCAAAACTCCCGTGCTGCATATTAATTCTGCAGCGTACACACGTATTGCATTCTTAAACTAGTGAGCCTTTGACGTCATTTTCTCCTCGATCCAGCTCTCTCAAGAACTTAAATTTAGTAATGGCAGATCGTTAAATAGGAAAGTTCCAGTTAAAATAAACAGGTGCCTTTTTAAATCAAGATTAAAACTTGGGTCACGTAATGCTTAGTTAACATAGTTTTGAAATCCAAAGAAAAAAAAAATTTTTTGTCACAGGGGCACTTTAAGTCTCTTGTTATTGGTGTTGGGTGAAGAGGTCCTGGCTCAAACGATAACGCAATCTACGAGCTGCCGAGGAATAAAATCACTGCAATCAGTAGATGTCAAAATTAGCCAATTTGCAGATGATAGAACTCTTATTTGTAGGCACGTAAACGCTCTCAGAGAAAACATGAATGTTTTAAATAAGTTTACGGACCAAATTTAAGGCATTTACATGTCAGTACATTTTGAATAAAGGACTACTGATGTAAATGAGAAACAATTTCTCTAGGAATAAATAAAAATGGAAATGAGATCCGAAACAATACGATATTCTAAAAGAAAAAGCAAACAATCGAAAACGCAAGAAAGTGCTGGGAATGACATTTGGCGTTAAAATTGAACAAGCGAAAAACTAAAGCAAGGTGGATTGGTTCAGCTAAAAAACAATAAAACCAAACCTTTGGGTTTTCAACCCTATCGAGAACTAAAGAAGTCACTAGGGGTAAATTTATCATATAATCAGGACAGGAATAATAATCTGATTTTTTTGGTCAAAATTCACAAAATGGATACGAAGTTGAATATGTGGCAAACGGGAGATCTAACTTTGTATGGTCGCACAATGTTAGTTAAGTCCCTAGGCACATCTATGATAGTTTATGCGGCCTCCATGCTCAGTGTTCCTGAAACTTTTGTTAAAAACAGTACAAGATAGAATATTCAAATTCTTGTGGATAAAATAAAAAAACATAAAGTGAAAACAGCAGTAATATATCAGCCATTTTCTCACGGTGTTGTGAACTTTCCAAATGTCCGCACTGTGGTAAAACCACTACACTTGAGCTTGTTAGACAGGTTTTAAAATTGTAGAACTGAAGCCCGGGCGAAACGATCGCAACAATTTAACGCAACATATGGCAACATTGTTGGGCGCAACATGTTGCGTGGGTTTGGCCACCATATTGCGACTTATTGCAATGTGTTGCGACACGTTGGGTGTTGTTGGCTCAAATTTGGAAATTGTCAAATTTTTCACGCAACATTTGTGGATGTTACATGATGTTGTGGTCGTTTGGCCAGATTCATGCGACAATGCTGCGCTAGGGCATGCGCACTTAAGTTCGATTTTCAACTCGCAACATTTCGCAACACCTCGCAACATGGTGGCTAAACGAGCCCAACAATGTTGCGATATATTGCGATCGTTTGGCCGGGGCTTACGAATACTGGGCCGGCTATTCCTATTAGTTATTTTAACAAATATAGAGGATAACCATTCCTATTGAAATACAATTACGACTCTAAGAACTTTGACAAGAAAACTGATGTCTTTTCTTATAGCGCAATGTTGGACTTTTTCAAGGAATTATGGAGTGGTTAATAGCGAATTTATTCTTTGGAACAATAAAGAAATTACAATAGAGAGCAAATCTATATTTTTGCAAATATTTGCGTGAAAAAAGGCGGTAAGGTCTTATCTCTGGATAATATACAAAGGAAATATAATGCGAAACTAAATTACTTAATAAATCCCTTTCACTGCCAAGGGGTCTCCCTTTGACGATTAAAATCGTCTGGCGTTAGACAGAGTAAAATCTATTAAGTCACCCTTGGCAGTTAAAGTGCCACTGCGACGAAATTTTTCGAATTCATTGTTTTTGCATTTTCTGAATCTTTAAGTGGTACTTACTCACCTGTCCAAGCCGTTTTGTCCAACAAGCACGGGAAGATGTTTTTTTTACGGTTTTTCCCGAGAATTTTTCGTCCGCCATTATCAAATCATGTTCCTGCAACCCCATAAGGCCTTGCTGCTTTGTGACGTCATACTCCTAACCAACTAGGCTCACATGGTGAATTTTGTTATAACATCTCTATGTAGTTCGCAGTTAACCGGCTTCGCAACGTGAATCTAGCGCTCTATTCGAATCGAATCGTGCCCGATCGATGTGTAGTACACGGATGCAGCAATAGATCAGATATGAATGCAGGTATTTCTGCTCATTTTAGTGCTACAATTAAAAAGTGAGCGAGATAAGTGGTTGAGATTCGTGCACACTCACCGCGCGAACTTCAACCTGAGCGGAAATTTTGTGGCGGGTGTCAGTCCATTCCGCGGAGGAATGTTTTTCAAGGGCGTTTAATATAGAAGGTTGTCGTCGTCGGCTTATTCTTGGCTCAATTCCTACAATTTGGAAGATCGAGCCAGGGAAACAAATGACAACACCGCGAGGTAAGCCTTGTTTAATTTTATCTAAGCTTCAGTACCGTGTCAGCCGTGAATTGTTTTCAGTTTTTCGTAGAAGTATCTTATATGGTCCCAGACATCTCTGCGATTTGTAAATATACCTTCAAGTAACTCATCAAGTTTAGTATTGTTCATATCGT
>JAHPZR010044901.1:0-12500 GCA_019787425.1 Platygyra sinensis | reverse complement strand
TCAATCTCGCGGAATACCGTCTGATACTTAGCCGACGAGGCCGTAGGCCTCGTCGGCTAAAATCAGACGATATTCCGCGAGATTGAGCAGGATAATTGTTTTATTATTCAAAAAATTGATAACAAAATTGATTTCCAAGCTCGTAACATTTTTAAACCTTTCTGTCGACATTTTTTCACTTCACTTTTTCTTCCCACGTACGAAGCTACGTATATCACCGGATATCTGTTACCTACGGATGACAGATATCGAGAGCATCATGCCCATATTTGGATAGTGTTACAATTTGTTAAATAATAATGAGAATTATAACATAGGTAGGACCCTGCGCGCGCTCTGATTGGTCAAAAACCTATGTTTTATCAGAGTATAAAACACAGAAAAAGCGTGTTTTATTGTTTTGCGCGCGTAAAATCTATATCATAAAGCAAATGAAGAAGCTTAAGCCGTGTATTACACAGTGATAAAACACTCCAGTCATTTGAGAAATGAAATGAGAAATTTGAGAAATGCCTGTCGTGTTTTATCACAGTGTAATACAAGGCTTAGGCTTCTTTATTTGTTAAATAATAATAATATATATAAAAATCAGTCACTGGTCGGTTTTCATCCGTTTTTTGCTAGTCAAATTGTCGGTTTGAGGTTATTGTTAGTCAAAATTGAGGCGGTCTGTTAGAAGTCCGTTTGTCGGTTTCGTTTTCGTCGTGGATAAGTCGTTTGTAAGGCGCCGGTAGTTGTTGACATCTGTTAAGAGGCGTTTGTTCTAAGTTAGTGTACCAGCTGTCCAGAGTTAGTCGTTGACAATAGTTTGTACTGTAGGTTAAGCGTTGAGCAGAGAAACACTTCTCCTTGCTTACTATAGAACGGCGCACACTGAAAATTACCTAACGCCAGCTTGCTTATAGGAAATCAGCGAATCTTTGGAATCCACAGTCGACCAACACATCATAAAGCTGTCCAACATTCCAATATCGCTGACTCCGACTGTAAATAAGTGCCTCCTCAAACGGGTTACGACACCGCTTGTCCAGAAAACGGATCTCTGCTGGCGTCAAACCCAATCTCTCAGCAACCATCATCCACTCGTCACCGCCTATAAAATAAACATAACTTGACAAACTGTCCAACTCCATTCAACTCTCTTATAGAGACCTCTTTAACTGAGACCGCACTTTGACGTTAATAAGTTCAAACTGGGAGGAAAAGTGCACCCGCGTTTAGAAAACCGCAAAATTCCCATGTCAAACTCCGGAAAGAGCAGTTTGGTTGCGTGGCAGGAGAGATTTAATAACTATTACTAATTAACAAATAAAAAAACGTGACCGTGTTTCTTTCTAATTTTAGTATGAATCTACTAGCCTTCTCTCAGGAATGCCGTTCTCTGATTGGCTACACGACTCGCTATCTAATAAACAATTAGATTATGAGCTCGAGATTTCTATCGCGTGATAGTTGACGAGGGCGCAGCCCGAGTCAACTATCAAGCATAGAAATCGAGAGCGAATAATCTAATTGTTTTAGTATAAATCTACTAGTCGTTCAAAGTTTTATCTCAATCCTCTTTAGAGACACCTCGAAAACACCAAGAAGTGCCATTATTTTGTTAACAAGGGCACGCTGCTACGCTAGTCACCATCTATCACAGAATAGAACGTGAGTAGCGTAGCCAATCAGAGGACGTCATTGGTGATAGAACGCTAGTAGATTTATACTAATCTATGATAGATAGTGAGTAGCGTAGTAATGTGCCCTTGTTAGCAAAATTACGACCGCCTCTTGGTGTTTTTGAAGTTTGTGAAGGGAATTTAGATAAAGGTTTGAACGACTAGTCGATTTATACTGAACAATTAGATTATTCGCTCTCGATTTCTATGGGTGATAGAAAGATCGAGCCCATAATGTAATTGTTTAATAGAAACACGATTTTGTGGCCCATCCAGCGGAGGTGCTTATCCCGGTTTCTGTAGCAATAGCAAGGAATATTTCTACACTCTCTCGTTGGATGGGATGCGAGTCCACTGCAGACTTACCCCCAGCGTTAAATTTGCCGGTACCCGTTTAGGCACCTGGGTGATGAAAAGCACTATGAGAGTAAAGTGTCTTGCCCAAGAACAAAACGCAATGTCCCCGGCCAGGGCTTGAACCCTTCTGCCAGTACGCTAGCCATTAATAAGCATTGGGCCTCCCTAACCTTATACAATAAAAGCCATACAATAGCATCTAACAATCACATTTTTAAATTAAATATTAGACACTTCATTTCCATGTACTCCTTTCATTCTTTATGAATTTTTTTGCCATTATTTGAGACAAACGACATATCCTTACCACACAAATTCACTGACAGCTTCTTTCCTTGCTCAAAAGGAATAACCTCGACATCAAGGTCTTCAGGAAGCACGGGACCTGTCGGAACACGTTTAATGAGAGCAAATGCAATGAACAAAGGACAGATACGTTACACTCTATAGAAGGAATATAGTATAAGTGAATGTGGGAAGAAAACGTTCCCATCCAGATAGAAACATGCATGGAGCAGATCGTATCGATGACTCCATAGCATCTTTCTCGTTTCCGCCAAGCTTACCATATATCATCATTTCTATCTATGTAATGATCATACCTCACATGTCTGACAAAAAATATTCCCAAGCAGTACCTTGTTGAAGGGTTTGAACTTTTTGCACTTTTAGAGTACTGCGTAAGAATGCGACGTTTATTAATTCTGTTAAGTACTCTTGGTTGATGCATAGAGAAATGAAATGTTATCATATGAATATGTCAACAGAAATTGTAAAGGACTGACAATGTACCAAGGCGATTATAAAAAGTTAACTTTTTCTAGTTTTCATATTATATGCTAAATCAGTGCTACCAAGGATACAAAAAAATTGTAAAAAAGCCTCTGCTAGAAACTGAAACAAGTTTTTGGGAAATTTAACAGGATAGAATTGGATCACAGGTCATCAACTGGAGATCAAAATTGCCTTTCTGGTGAAATTTTGAATCTTTTCGTCACAAATTTGTTCATTTTAGTTGATATTTCTTTAATTTCCACCACATGATATAAAACACGATACCTCAGCCGGGACACTTTACTTGTTTAACAAGGACATTATCATGCGTCACTTTAAGTACCTGTAGTTCCAGCTGGTGTGGACTTTCCTCAAACGTTTAACCACATCAAGCCTACTTGAAAACTTTGGCTTTTCTTGCCACAACAACGGATCATTTTCGTAGTCTCTGGTCTGGATGTTCCAGAGAGGATTGCTTCTTTAGCAGCTCCTCTTGTAGTCGATTCACGATCTCTTCTGCATCACATGATTTTGACAGAAGAGCATCTTGAACAGAAGAAGGTAAGGTAAGCGCCTGCCCTTCACTTGTTTCCAAGTCCTTCGTGTCTGGCTCTGTATTTTGTAAAGAGGCTTGTTTCTAACAGCATATCATATTGTACTTGAACTGCAACATCTTGTGGGTCGTCGCATAGTTGAGGACGGAGATATGCAACAAGTAAAGCGAGAGCCCGTTCTTCAGCTTTCTCTTCGTCCACTGGAATTAAATATTATTTCAAAAACTAAGATCTAAAGAAGGATAAAAAATAGTAACTGAGTAACTGATAGACAAACGTATAACGTATTCACAGCGCAAACAACGCCAGAGGCGAAGATTACGTTCACAATCGGTCAGAGGTGTTCCTTCGCTTTCGTTCGTGGTTTGCTGTTGTGTAAAAATAGGGAAAAGAAATAAATATGAAATAATATGAGAGGCCCTTTGCACGATCCGGATCACAAGGTACGGAAATAAATTATGACTGGGACGCAAATAACGCGGGTTAGAGGGACCTCCACACACTAAAGGGAAGTCTTGAATATAATATCATTCAGATGTGTACATATTTAATTTGGCGCATTAGCGTGGGTTGTTGTCCTTTGGGTGTAGTGGTTTTTGACACCATCAGCTCTAGAAACAGCCGAGGACGCCGGGGTTTTTTCACAATCCAGTTTCAGGACAATTTTTCCAGAGTTTCCACTTTTTGGGGTGGGTGTTGATTTATGTCCTTTTAAATTTCCGTGGGTTTTTCCAGGTCTAATATTTGAGTATAGATAATAAATTAAACACCCTGTGGGTATTACATTCTCTTTCCTTTCCCCAAAGGCCCACTGTTTTTTTTTTCCCGTAGCTCCCCCCGCAGACCCGAATAAGACTGCACCCACACCCTTTGTGGTCGCCCAGAAGAAGAGAGCCAGGCTAAAAATTACTGAACATCCATTTTTGTAAGCCACCAGCATGGTAAGAAACACATCGAATTGGGTGATGTTCCGCTGGGTGTCCACGCCAGGATTTGGGCACGAACGTTTTCAGTGGCCCATCAACGTTGGCAAACTCTCCAGGTTTGCGAGCGAAATGGAGATTTCCAGTGAAACTTGGATTAATCTGCTTTTCGCGGAATGAAAAGTAAAGGTGAATTAGTTTCAAAGCTGTTCATTAACTTTGCCGTCGCTAAATCGAAGTCTCAGTCACATCTCAGCCACCGATTGGCTCATTCAATTGCCTTTTTAAAGCAGCCCTGCAGCAACCGGCCATGGTCCACTCCATTTCTGGATACATGCCCTGGAACGACTTAAATGGAATTCGGGAGTATGGGTTAAAACCCTCCAAGGAAGAGGTGGCGTTTTCGATTTGAAAACGGAGACAGGGGAAAATTGCTAAATCAACTGCAGTCCACACATTTTAAAAGCGTTTCTCCTTCGTACTAACTACGGTTGAAACCCTCTGGAACTTAACCTGAGCCACCCAAGTTTAACCATAACACTTCATTGAAAAGGAGTTTGGTGCACTAGAATCAAGGTATCTTCTTCAGTGATTTGGTGCAATCCCTATTTGCCGAGTAATGTCCCTCTGGCAGAGTGAATGTGCAAGAAGTAGCCATAATTAAACAATATGTGGAACAGGTTTTTTTCCTCCCCGGCACTGCGCGATTGATGTGTTTTTAGACATTTTACTAAGATACAAGGAAAATACATCGCCTTGACGAACGTTTTAGAAGAAACCCCTTGAGAGAGTTGTTGGGTTTTTTTTGCCCCCCTCGTTGTAAGTTTGTGTGGACATTTTGAGGCCAAGTTTTTTGAAAACACGGGGGGATGATTTGCACGACCTCACAGACGATGATAGACAAATCGTTTCAAAGACTTACAGATCAAGAGAAACGCGCTTTTCGTGTCACTGGCGGCTTTTCCGGGATGTTTTTGGATAACAGATGCGACGACCGTGTTGCATTTGAAGACAGACCGACCAACCAAGAAAATTCTTCGATCGCTGGAACGGAAATCTTTGATAGAATCCCACGTCGAAGATACGGAAAACTACCTTTAGAGTCCATCCACTCCTCCGATCTTTTGTTGACGAAAAGAAAAGAACTGACAAAGGAATTGGTGCCATCTTTAGTTCGGCAAAACTCAGATTCCACTATTTAAAAATCAAACGTTTTGCAAAAGCCTTTAAAAGGCTTTTAACAGAACGCTTCTTTGGGGCCTTTTTCTAATTATTGGAAGGGCTCCCTTTTCATCCCTTGTTAACGACAAGTTCTTCCGAAGAGTGGTAGAGGTGTGTGTCCAAGGCAAAGCGTTTTCTCCATGCTATTTGGCGTGGCAAAGAACCTCTTTCTGCGAACCGCTATGAAATAGCAGAGAAAGAGGCAGAGGAAAGGCCAAAACAATGCTGCCAAACGGAAGTCGCCGGATACCGAGGAAACCAGGGCTCAAGTGAAGAAGTTTCGGCATTCTTGGTCTATACCACAAAATAAGAAGGTAAATATACTTAATAGTTTCCTAGGCAACTAACAAATGGAAAGGTCCCTTTCTGAAAAGTACATACATTTTTTTGACTTCACTGAATTATGTTCAGCACGGCCTTGTCATCCTTGTGATATCAGGAACAACACTGTTTCATTATTGTCTTTTTGGCTCACAGATTTTGTTTTACAAAGGAACAAGATAACAATCATTACTAATATAAGTTTTTCAGAATATGCTATAATCTGGTTCATATACATAACAGATGACGAAGACAAAATTACGAACTAGCATAGGACAATAAACGCCTTTGCACGATCAGGTCATATGGTACGGAATAAATTATGCTTGGACGCAAATAACGCAGTGGGACTTTCAAAAGAAAGGAAAGTTGGGCTTTACTGTTAAGACTTCCTTTATTTTGGAAGTCCCAACGCGTTATTTGCGTCCCAGCATAATTTATTCCATACCTTGTGACCGAATCGTGCAAAGGGCCTCTCATAATTATTTCATATTTATTTCTTTTCCCTATTTTTACACAACAGCAAACCACGAACGAAAGCGAAGGAACACCTCTGCCGATTGTGAACGGTAATCTTCGCCTCTGGCGTTGTGTTGCGCTTGTGAATACGTTATACGTTTGTCTATCAGTTACTCAGTTACTATTTTTATCCTTCTTTAGATCTTAGTTTTTGAAAATAATATTTAATTCCAGTGGACGAAGAGAAAGCTGAAGAACGGGCTCTCGCTTTACTTGTTGCATATCTCCGTCCTCAACTATGCGACGACCCACAAGATGTTGCAGTTCAAGTACAATATGATATGCTGTTAGAACAAGCCTCTTTACAAAATACAGAGCCAGACACGAAGGACTTGGAAACAAGTGAAGGGCAGGCGCTTACCTTACCTTCTTCTGTTCAAGATGCTCTTCTGTCAAAATCATGTGATGCAGAAGAGATCGTGAATCGACTACAAGAGGAGCTGCTAAAGAAGCAATCCTCTCTGGAACATCCAGACCAGAGACTACGAAAATGATCCGTTGTGTGGCAAGAAAAGCCAAAGTTTCAAGTAGGCTTGATGTGGTTAAACGTTTGAGGAAAGTCACACCAGCTGGAACTACAGGTACTTAAAGTGACGCATGATAATGTCCTTGTTAAACAAGTAAAGTGTCCCGGCTGAGGTATCGTGTTTTATATCATGTGGTGGAAATTAAAGAAATATCAACTAAAATGAACAAATTTGTGACGAAAAGATTCAAAATTTCACCAGAAAGGCAATTTTGATCTCCAGTTGATGACCTGTGATCCAATTCTATCCTGTTAAATTTCCCAAACTTGTTTCAGTTTCTAGCAGAGGCTTTTTTACAATTTTTTTGTATCCTTGGTAGCACTGATTTAGCAATATAATATGAAAACTAGAAAGTTAACTTTTTATAATCGCCTGGTACATTGTCAGTCCTTTAAATTTCTGTTGACATATTCATATGATAACATTTCATTTCTCTATGCATCAACCAAGAGTACTTAACAGAATTAATAAACGTCGCATTCTTACGCAGTACTCTAAAAGTGCAAAAAGTTCAAACCCTTCACAAGTTACTGCTGGGAATATTTTTTGTCGACATGTGAGGTATGATCATTACATAGATAGAAATGATGATATATGGTAAGCTTGGCGGAAACGAGAAAGATGCTATGGAGTCATCGATACGATCTGCTCCATGCATGTTTCTATCTGGATGGGAACGTTTTCTTCCCACATTCACTTATACTATATTCCTTCTATAGAGTGTAACGTATCTGTCCTTTGTTCATTGCATTTGCTCTCATTAAACGTGTTCCGACAGGTCCCCGTGCTTCCTGAAGACCTTGATGTCGAGGTTATTCCTTTTGAGCAAGGAAAGAAGCTGTCAGTGAATTTGTGTGGTAAGGATATGTCGTTTGTCTCAAATAATGGCAAAAAAATTCATAAAGAATGAAAGGAGTACATGGAAATGAAGTGTCTAATATTTAATTTAAAAATGTGATTGTTAGATGCTATTGTATGGCTTTTATTGTATAAGGTTAGGGAGGCCCAATGCTTATTAATGGCTAGCGTACTGGCAGAAGGGTTCAAGCCCTGGCCGGGGACATTGCGTTTTGTTCTTGGGCAAGACACTTTACTCTCATAGTGCTTTTCATCACCCAGGTGCCTAAACGGGTACCGGCAAATTTAACGCTGGGGGTAAGTCTGCAGTGGACTCGCATCCCATCCAACGAGAGAGTGTAGAAATATTCCTTGCTATTGCTACAGAAACCGGGATAAGCACCTCCGCTGGATGGGCCACAAAATCGTGTTTCTATTAAACAATTACATTATGGGCTCGATCTTTCTATCACCCATAGAAATCGAGAGCGAATAATCTAATTGTTCAGTATAAATCGACTAGTCGTTCAAACCTTTATCTAAATTCCCTTCACAAACTTCAAAAACACCAAGAGGCGGTCGTAATTTTGCTAACAAGGGCACATTACTACGCTACTCACTATCTATCATAGATTAGTATAAATCTACTAGCGTTCTATCACCAATGACGTCCTCTGATTGGCTACGCTACTCACGTTCTATTCTGTGATAGATGGTGACTAGCGTAGCAGCGTGCCCTTGTTAACAAAATAATGGCACTTCTTGGTGTTTTCGAGGTGTCTCTAAAGAGGATTGAGATAAAACTTTGAACGACTAGTAGATTTATACTAAAACAATTAGATTATTCGCTCTCGATTTCTATGCTTGATAGTTGACTCGGGCTGCGCCCTCGTCAACTATCACGCGATAGAAATCTCGAGCTCATAATCTAATTGTTTATTAGATAGCGAGTCGTGTAGCCAATCAGAGAACGGCATTCCTGAGAGAAGGCTAGTAGATTCATACTAAAATTAGAAAGAAACACGGTCACGTTTTTTTATTTGTTAATTAGTAATAGTTATTAAATCTCTCCTGCCACGCAACCAAACTGCTCTTTCCGGAGTTTGACATGGGAATTTTGCGGTTTTCTAAACGCGGGTGCACTTTTCCTCCCAGTTTGAACTTATTAACGTCAAAGTGCGGTCTCAGTTAAAGAGGTCTCTATAAGAGAGTTGAATGGAGTTGGACAGTTTGTCAAGTTATGTTTATTTTATAGGCGGTGACGAGTGGATGATGGTTGCTGAGAGATTGGGTTTGACGCCAGCAGAGATCCGTTTTCTGGACAAGCGGTGTCGTAACCCGTTTGAGGAGGCACTTATTTACAGTCGGAGTCAGCGATATTGGAATGTTGGACAGCTTTATGATGTGTTGGTCGACTGTGGATTCCAAAGATTCGCTGATTTCCTATAAGCAAGCTGGCGTTAGGTAATTTTCAGTGTGCGCCGTTCTATAGTAAGCAAGGAGAAGTGTTTCTCTGCTCAACGCTTAACCTACAGTACAAACTATTGTCAACGACTAACTCTGGACAGCTGGTACACTAACTTAGAACAAACGCCTCTTAACAGATGTCAACAACTACCGGCGCCTTACAAACGACTTATCCACGACGAAAACGAAACCGACAAACGGACTTCTAACAGACCGCCTCAATTTTGACTAACAATAACCTCAAACCGACAATTTGACTAGCAAAAAACGGATGAAAACCGACCAGTGACTGATTTTTATATATATTATTATTATTTAACAAATAAAGAAGCCTAAGCCTTGTATTACACTGTGATAAAACACGACAGGCATTTCTCAAATTTCTCATTTCATTTCTCAAATGACTGGAGTGTTTTATCACTGTGTAATACACGGCTTAAGCTTCTTCATTTGCTTTATGATATAGATTTTACGCGCGCAAAACAATAAAACACGCTTTTTCTGTGTTTTTATACTCTGATAAAACATAGGTTTTTGACCAATCAGAGCGCGCGCAGGGTCCCTACCTATGTTATAATTCTCATTATTATTTAACAAATTGTAACACTATCCAAATATGGGCATGATGCTCTCGATATCTGTCATCCGTAGGTAACAGATATCCGGTGATATACGTAGCTTCGTACGTGGGAAGAAAAAGTGAAGTGAAAAAATGTCGACAGAAAGGTTTAAAAATGTTACGAGCTTGGAAATCAATTTTGTTATCAATTTTTTGAATAATAAAACAATTATCCTGCTCAATCTCGCGGAATATCGTCTGATTTTAGCCGACGAGGCCTACGGCCTCGTCGGCTAAGTATCAGACGGTATTCCGCGAGATTGAGCAGGATAATTGTTAATTATAACATAGATAGGACCCTGCGCGCGCTCTTATTGGTCAAAAACCCATGTCTTATCATAGTATAAAACAGAGAAAAAGCGTGTTTTATTGTTTTGCGCGCGTAAAATCTATATCATAAAGCAACTGAAGAAGCATAAGCCGCGTATTACACGGTGATGAAACACTCCAGCCATTTGAGAACACTCGAGAAATGTAGAAAACATTCGCCTGCGGCTCGTGTTTTCTACATTTCCCTCGTGTTCTCAAATGCCTGTCGTGTTTCATCACAGTGTATTACACGGTTTAGGCTACTTTATTTGCTAAATAACACATGGTTTTAACTTCGATTTTTTCCATATATGTACAGGATTACATTTACTTGATTACTTATAACTGAATGAAATACAAACTCGATCAATTTTTATAAAAAGAATAACACGCGAAGAAGTTTGTTGACAATATTTGGCACTTGACTACCTTAAGATAAATTCTCACTTTTACATTGCATTTTTATTTTATCAAAAAATTGTAACTTATTAAAATTTTTCTCATTAATTATACAACTATATATATGTACCTTTTTGTTAGTAAGATAAAAAAAGCAAATTCGTTCGCGTGACGGCGACGGAGAGGAAGACGCCTTGTCAAAAAATGTTTCTATTTAACTTTGGAATTTCGCATTTATTTGTAACTCCTCAGATTGTTTGTCGGTATTACACTCTGTAAAACTTGCCCCTGCTGAATGTGCTACGAATGCGTTCACTTCCAAATAGAACATGAATACGAAAAAATCGCCGTTGTGGTTCACACAACGCAGAATTTGGTCATTTCACATTGTTGTTTTGCAGAGGAGGGCAAAGAAATGTACAACGATTTGTAACGCCCGTGCACAACCATTGTTTTACTCATTAAACGTTTTATTTGGTGACATTTTGTTTGATAGCTTTATTTTTAGACAGATAAAAAGTATCCCATTCCTCAAATATATTTGTTTGTTACAGCAGTTGCCTGTGCTTTTCTCTTAAAACAATTTATAACATAACTAAAGCAAAGCGCGAGCTCTGATTGGCTAATTCAGCATCTACTATTTGCCCATGGGTGTATGCTGCTGACGTACTCAATAACTAAAGCAGAGCGCGCGCTTTGTGATGTAGCTCAATTTGTTGCGGACAACATTTTGACCGCTGTCATGACACGTATCGTTGTCGATAAGAGTACAGACGACGCTAAATCACATTCGATTTGTTTTTTACCACACTATCAAAGATAACGAAATTGTCTTGACAACTGAAAACACCGACTCGGACTTGAAAGTGCACGCGCTGCATTATGCAAATGAGCTGCTTGTACGCGTCAGACTTTCCTTTCAAAAGACTTTTACAAACTCGCTTAATATGCAAAAACAATACGAAAAAAATGTTTGGGAAACGAGTAATGACACGTCCTCGTTGTCGGTAAGAGTACAGACCACGATAAACTACATTTCGATTTGTTTTTTACCACAATATCAACGTCAAAGAAAATGTTTTTTTCAGAGCGCGAGCTGAAAAAGGCATTGCGTGACACATTGACGCGAGCAGCTGGCCGATGGACTCTAAAAGACTTCTGTTGACTTCTGTCTCAATGTTATGTTATAAAACAAATGGTAAACGCCATAGCGTGTACTATTGAGTTATGGATGCACTTGGGAGGTTTGCTA
Source organism: Platygyra sinensis (assembly GCA_019787425.1). Classification (NCBI taxonomy): domain Eukaryota; kingdom Metazoa; phylum Cnidaria; class Anthozoa; order Scleractinia; family Merulinidae; genus Platygyra; species Platygyra sinensis. The sequence continues at coordinate 757 of JAHPZR010044901.1, read as the reverse complement.
AGCACTCAAGAAGGTAGAGTCGCACTCGGCTATCGCCTCGTGCGACTCTTACGCTTCTTTCGTGCTTAGCAACCTCCCGCGTGCACCATAACTCAATAGTACACGCTATGGCGTTTACCATTTGTTAATTGGGGGTACAGCAATAAGTTCAAAATATTTAAGACGGAATCCACCAGAAGTTCGAGTAACAAGTGGACAAAAATCTAGTACCAAGATTATTTACATCGTATTGCAAACTTCTGTGTGACTGTTTTAAATATCTTCTCAAAAGAAATCATTCCCAGCAACACCAAGTGTCGAAAACGAATATTGCACTTCGTATGAAACACCTGAAAGTACTGGTGAAATGAAACTGATGATGAAATTTTAACTGTGTTTGCACATTTTCTCTGAACTTTGAAACTTATTTTCTCTCGTTTCCATGGGAAATTGTTTTCGGTGTTTACTGCAGGCAATTACTTATGTATTTAGCTTTAAGAAAATGTAAAAATGACTGTAAAATACTTAAATTATTCTGGTACTGATTTTTGTCCACTAAAACCTGAAATTGCTCGATTTTCTATCGGATTTCGTCTTAACCCTTTAAAGTGCAACTGCGACGAAATTTCACATTTCTTTTTCCCACTTTTTTTTAAGCAGAATAACTTACCATCATGTACGATGTCCTTTCGCCAAAAAAGAAAAAATTAAAAAGACTTCCTTCATTAAAATTTCGCCGCTCGAAAAGTGAAATTTTTCGTCCGCCATTACTCGAAAT
>JAHPZR010044899.1:15000-19042 GCA_019787425.1 Platygyra sinensis | reverse complement strand
TGCCCCTATTAAAGGACATTCCACTGTTGCAAACAGTCAATAATCATGAAATGTTCATACTTTTGGTTTAATTGACCTTGCTTGTCCCACTAGGGATAGAGCGAATAATTTGAATGGAATTCTAGTCTGATGTTAGCCTGCGAACGGGCTCTCCGTATGGGTTATTCCGAGATTTGCTTTCAAGCGGTGCGCCGGCGGGCGAGAGAGGGAGAGCCTGCAATGGTCCTTGTACGATTTGAGTTCTGCCTCCTTTCCGCTTGACTGATCTGTCAAGTTATCAAATTGAAATAAACTAATCACAACGAAAGCAAAAATGACCTTGTAGGTCAAGACCAGCTGTCAAAAATAAAACTTAACTCGAATACAGAAACTCCGAAGAAAACATTTCGAGGAGCTGAAAACCGCTCGCGTTATAAAAGTGTTCCCTGCCAATAAATTATATTTTCAAATCCCACTGTTGAAATTGTGCAATGCTTTGAAGAGACGACGTTCAGCTCGCGTCATCTACTATTACATAACAACCGAGTTTCATTACGCGAAACGTGACTCAGCGTATGGATGTTATGTATGGGTAAAAACGTTAATAGACATTTTAGCCCAATCTAGCCCTTCTTTTAGCCGAAATTTTGATATTTGTGTACTAAAAATGACTGACCTCAATGTTAACACCTCCATATTCTGAAAGGGGAGAGTCACGTTTCACGTAATGAAACTCGGTCGTTGTGTAATAATAGATCACGGCGGTAACCTTGTCACGTTTCACAAGCTGATCGTTGGCATTGTAAAAAATATAACTCCTCTGACAACGAAAGCTTGAGCCGCCTATTTTCCAGTGCGATAGGATCGTCCAAATTTGTTTACTTTTAGCGCCTCCATCTTCCTGAAGTCCCATGACGGGAAAATAAAATGCGCGGAAAAACATTCACGTTTCACGGTTGAACGCAAATGGTAGTATTTGACATGTGTCCAGTCAATCAGCAATTTACGTTCAGAATCTGAACGTAAATACTCAAATCGCACAAGGACCATTGCAGGCTCTCCCTCTCTCGCCCGCCCGCGCGCCGTTCGAAAGTAAATCTCGGAATAACCCATACGGAGAGCCTGTTTGCAGGCTAGTTTGATGTGGGGTGAGGGTGAAATGTACTTCACCTGAATGTTTTGGTTTATCTTACATTTACTATTTAGGCCTATCAAAAGATACATTAGATATAATCCATGCTTTTGTGAATTGACCTACATGTAAATATTACAGTTTGGGTTATTTTCATCAAGGACTTTCATCTGACACTGAAAAATTTCCTTCGATTTCATTAATGTGCTAGCGAATTCTCATAAATATTGCAGTTTCCCTAAAGTTCGTTGATTTTGTCTATGGTCTTGCGAATTTCAGCAAATTTTGCACTTTTCGTAACGCTTCGAATATATTTCGTTCATTTTGTAAGTGGTATTGCAAATTATCGTAAATTTCGCAGTTTTCGAAAATTTCGTAATTTTCGTGACTTTCGATGGGCCTACCCTGCAACCCTTTGAATATATTTCGTTGATTTTGTAAGTGGTATTGCCAATTGTCGTCAATTTCGCACTTTTCGTAAATTTCGTAATGTTCGCAATTTTCGTAGCTTTCGATGGGCCTTCCCTGCAACCCTTTGAATAGATTTCGATGATTTTGCAAGTGGTATGATGAATTTTCATAAATTTAGCAGTTCTCGTAAATTTTGTAATTTTCGCAATTCTTGTAACTTTGGACAGGGCTTCCCTGCAACCTTTTGAATGAATTTTGTTGATTTTGTAAGTGGTATGGCGAATTTTTGTAAATTTCACAGTTTTCGTAGCTGCGTTCAATCCTGGACATTGCTCAATTTTGATCCTATGCAGCTTTGTCTTTTCTCCGATGCGAATATGTTTATTGTTTTCGCGTTTAAAACCCCTTAATTTTGACCATATATGGTCATGTGGCGTGAAATTGAATTTCTTTAATTACCAGTAACTCTACGCCATTTTATCTGATTGAGATGGGGTTTTCACGAGAAATCATAGAAACCTATGCACAAAACTATTACCGGTATCTTTATCTTTCCTAAATTCTCTTTCTAATGCCAAATTTGAACATCATATATGACGTCATAATTTTAACCCACAGTTCTATACATTTTACTGTACTTATATATCTATATTTATTATTCATTCAAAATATTTCCCTGTTTCTGATTGGTTAAAACCACACGCATAATTTACCATAACCAGCTGCTGTTCACCAAATTTGGAAAGAATCTTCACCATATTGAATCAATGACCTCAAAAGTGCAGCCCGCTTCAGATTATTGAACCGATGAAGTCAAAAGTGCAGCCCGCTGCAGATTATTGAACCGTTGACCGAGAAAACCTGGGGACGAGATTGTATTATTTCTAGTGAGCGGAAAAACAAAGAGTGAAATGGCGAAACTCCTTTAAGAACGGGGCAATATTTTGAATGAATAATAAAGGAATTATTGAATTCGGCTTTCATAGGATATGAAGAATTCTGGAGATCTCAGAGGATGTTATCCACCTCGGCCCTCGGCCTCTGTGGATAACACCCTTCTTGATCTGCAGAATTCTCCATATCCCACTCAGCCTCATTCAATAATAGGCTTGTTTCGAATTGTGCAGAGACAAAAGAACAGAGTCGAGGTTCAGGGGAATAATAAGCATTTTGTATTGTTCAAAACAAAGGAAAATGCAAATTACTGCCCTGAACCTCGACTCTGTTCTTTTGTTGCTGCACAATTCGAAACTAGCCTATTGCTAAATATATATATATATATATATATATATAACTACCAGAGGTAAGAATAAAGACTTCATCTGCTATCAAAGTGCTTGATGGTAAGACCAGAGCGGTGTATAAAGATGAGTTTCTGGAGTTTATATAGATATATATAGATCAGTTACAAAGGTTTCTCGAGCCAACAGTGCATCTTTGCCCCCCAGAAGGATCACAAATGGATTCACAGTCCAAGCCTTCGGCGAAATGTAATTAATTGTAGACAAGTTACAAGTGACCAAAGGACGGACAACTTCTGAATGACATTTTCATTGGAGGAAAAACTTTTTATGCCCTGAGCGGGATTTGAACCCACGTCCCCCTGATTACCGGTTGGGTGTGATGACCACTACACTATCAGAGCAACCATGCTGGCTACATGGCCAATCTAGATAGTCAGTGGGAATTTACAACGCGGGTTATCCCGGGCAAGTGTTTTTCTCCAACTAGATGACACTGGATCGACAGGAAATGACGATTCACAGGCGGACGAGAGAGGAGAAGACAATTTATAGATCAGCTACAAAGGTCTCTCGAGCCAACAGTGCATCTTTGCCCTGTGGTTGATAATGTAGTGGTGATCACACCCAACCGGTAATCAGGGGGACGTGGGTTCAAATCGCGCTCAGGGCATAAAAATTTGTTGCAGCCTGCAACACAAAGAATCACTTTCTTTCATGTTTTGATGTGTGCGATTTTTACCCGTCAATAACCGAGAAACTACTACACAAAGCGCTGGATTTTGCCAACAGTTACCGACCCATAAGCGAACATGAACGTGACATAATAATCCACGCTAAAAGGTCACTGCTGTTCAGCGAAAACGTCCCATGGGAGAAGAAGACCTCCAACGACCGATTCGATGTTACCATGGGATCGTTTGATGGCGCCGAAACATGTGAGCTGGTTGGTTCTTACATCTTATCACGCCTCACTGAGAAGTACGGAAACAACATCGGTCTTTACCGCGATGACGGGCTGTCGGTCTTTAATAAAACGCCTCAAGAGATCGAAAAAATTAAGAAAGATATCTGTAAAACTTTCCGTGATAATGATCTGAAGATCACAGTGGAAGCTAACCTAACCAAAGTCAATTTTTTAGATGTTACCCTCGACCTAAAAAGCGGAAAGCACTCACCGTACACAAAAGAAGGAAACACCCCGCTCTAGGTACATAAGCAATCTAACCACCCACCTTCTATTCTAAGAAACATTCCCGAATCCATCAACAGGCGTCTT
>JAHPZR010044899.1:5000-10000 GCA_019787425.1 Platygyra sinensis | reverse complement strand
ATGTTGTTTCCGTACTTCTCAGTGAGGCGTGATAAGATGTAAGAACCAACCAGCTCACATGTTTCGGCGCCATCAAACGATCCCATGGTAACATCGAATCGGTCGTTGGAGGTCTTCTTCTCCCATGGGACGTTTTCGCTGAACAGCAGTGACCTTTTAGCGTGGATTATTATGTCACGTTCATGTTCGCTTATGGGTCGGTAACTGTTGGCAAAATCCAGCGCTTTGTGTAGTAGTTTCTCGGTTATTGACGGGTAAAAATCGCACACATCAAAACATGAAAGAAAGTGATTCTTTGTGTTGCAGGCTGCAACAAATTTTTATGCCCTGAGCGCGATTTGAACCCACGTCCCCCTGATTACCGGTTGGGTGTGATCACCACTACATTATCAACCACAGGGCAAAGATGCACTGTTGGCTCGAGAGACCTTTGTAGCTGATCTATAAATTGTCTTCTCCTCTCTCGTCCGCCTGTGAATCGTCATTTCCTGTCGATCCAGTGTCATCTAGTTGGAGAAAAACACTTGCCCGGGATAACCCGCGTTGTAAATTCCCACTGACTATCTAGATTGGCCATGTAGCCAGCATGGTTGCTCTGATAGTGTAGTGGTCATCACACCCAACCGGTAATCAGGGGGACGTGGGTTCAAATCCCGCTCAGGGCATAAAAAGTTTTTCCTCCAATGAAAATGTCATTCAGAAGTTGTCCGTCCTTTGGTCACTTGTAACTTGTCTACAATTAATTACATTTCGCCGAAGGCTTGGACTGTGAATCCATTTGTGATCCTTCTGGGGGGCAAAGATGCACTGTTGGCTCGAGAAACCTTTGTAACTGATCTATATATATCTATATAAACTCCAGAAACTCATCTTTATACACCGCTCTGGTCTTACCATCAAGCACTTTGATAGCAGATGAAGTCTTTATTCTTACCTCTGGTAGTTATATATATATATATATATATATATATTTAGCAATAGGCTAGTTTCGAATTGTGCAGCAACAAAAGAACAGAGTCGAGGTTCAGGGCAGTAATTTGCATTTTCCTTTGTTTTGAACAATACAAAATGCTTATTATTCCCCTGAACCTCGACTCTGTTCTTTTGTCTCTGCACAATTCGAAACAAGCCTATTATTGAATGAGGCTGAGTGGGATATGGAGAATTCTGCAGATCAAGAAGGGTGTTATCCACAGAGGCCGAGGGCCGAGGTGGATAACATCCTCTGAGATCTCCAGAATTCTTCATATCCTATGAAAGCCGAATTCAATAATTCCTTTATTATTCATTCAAAATATTGCCCCGTTCTTAAAGGAGTTTCGCCATTTCACTCTTTGTTTTTCCGCTCACTAGAAATAATACAATCTCGTCCCCAGGTTTTCTCGGTCAACGGTTCAATAATCTGCAGCGGGCTGCACTTTTGACTTCATCGGTTCAATAATCTGAAGCGGGCTGCACTTTTGAGGTCATTGATTCAATATGGTGAAGATTCTTTCCAAATTTGGTGAACAGCAGCTGGTTATGGTAAATTATGCGTGTGGTTTTAACCAATCAGAAACAGGGAAATATTTTGAATGAATAATAAATATAGATATATAAGTACAGTAAAATGAATAGAACCGTGGGTTAAAATTATGACGTCATATATGATGTTCAAATTTGGCATTTGAAAGAGAATTTAGGAAAGATAAAGATAATAGTTTTGTGCATAGGTTTCTATGATTTCTCGTGAAAACCCCATCTTAATTAGAAAAAATGGCCTAGAGTTACCGGTAATTAAAGAAATTCAATTTCACGCCACATGACCATATATGGTCAAAATTAATGGGGTTTTAAACGCGAAAACAATAAACATATTCGCATCGGAGAAAAGACAAAGCTGCATAGGATCAAAATTGAGTAATGTCCAGGGTTGAATGCAGCTACGAAAACTGTGAAATTTACAAAAATTCGCCATACCACTTACAAAATCGACAAAATTCATTCAAAAGGTTGCAGGGAAGCCTGGCCAAAGTTACAAGAATTGCGAAAATTACGAAATTTACGAAAACTGCTAAATTTACGAAAATTCATCTTACCACTTACAAAATCAACGAAATTTATTCAAAGGGTTGCAGGGAAGGCCCATCGAAAGTCACGAAAATTACGAAATTTTCGAAAACTGCGAAATTTACGATAATTTGCAATACCACTTACAAAATCAACGAAATATATTAGAAGCGTTAAGAAAAGTGCAAAATTTGCTGAAATTCGCAAGACCATAGACAAAACTTTAGGCAAACTGCAATATTTATGAGAATTCGCTAGCCCATCAATGAAATCGAAGGAAATTTTTCAAAGTGTCAGATGAAAGTCCCTGATGAAAATAACCCAAACTGTAATATTTACATGTAGGTCAATTCACAAAAGCATGGATTATATCTAATGTATCTTTTGATAGGCCTAAATAGTAAATGTAAGATAAACCAAAACATTAAAGTGAAGTACATTTCACCCTCACCCCACATCAAACTAGCCTGCAAACAGGCTCTCCGTATGGGTTATTCCGAGATTTGCTTTTGAGCGGCGCGCGGGCGGGCGAGAGAGGGAGAGCCTGCAATGGTCCTTGTGCGATTTGAGTATTTACGTTCAGATTCTGAACGTAAATTGCTGATTGACTGGACACATGTCAAATACTACCATTTGCGTTCAACCGTGAAGCATGAATGTTTTTCCGCGCATTTTATTTTCCCGTCATGGGACTTCAGGAAGATAGAGGCGCTAAAAGTAAACAAATTTGGACGATCCTATCGCACTGGAACATAGGCGGCTCAAGCTTTCGTTGTCAGAGGAGTTATATTTTTTACAATGCGAACGATCAGCTTGTGAAACGTGACATTTGAAGTTACCGCCGTCATCTACTATTACACAACGACCGAGTTTCATTACGCGAAACCTGATTCTCCCCTTTCAGAATATGGAGGTGTTAACATTGAGGTCAGTCATTTTTAGTACACAAATATCAAAATTTCGGCTAAAAGAAGGGCTAGATTGGGCTAAAATGTCTATTAACGTTTTTACCCATACATAACATCCATACGCTGAGTCACGTTTCGCGTAATGAAACTCGGTTGTTATGTAATAGTAGATGACGCGAGCTGAACGTCGTCTCTTCAAAGCATGGCACAATTTCAACAGTGGGATTTGAAAATATAATTTATTGGCAGGGAACACTTTTATAAATCGAGCGGTTTTCAGCTCGTCGAAATGTTTTCTTCGGAGTTTCTGTATTCGAGTTAAGTTTTATTTTTGACAGCCGGTCTTGACCTACAAGGTCATTTCTGCTTTCGTTGTGATTAGTTTATTTCAACTTGATAACTTGACAGATCAGTCAAGCGGAAAGGAGGCAGAACTCAAATCGTACAAGAACCATTGCAGGCTCTCCCTCTCTCGCCCGCCGGCGCACCGCTTGAAAGCAAATCTCGGAATAACCCATATGGAGAGCCTGTTCGCAGGCTAACATCAAACTAGAATTCCATTCAAATTATTCGCTCTATCCCTAGTGGAACAAGCAAGGTCAATTAAACCAAAAGTATGAACATTTCATGATTATTGACTGTTTGCAACAGTGGAATGTCCTTTAATAGGGGCATGGACGTTCGGAGAACTCTTTTGTATGTGGAAATAAGTTGCGTTTTTCAGTTCTCATGGATTACAACGTGCAAAAAAGGTTATTCCACGGAAGCTTTCTGCAAATTTGCGAAGTATTTCCAACACGAACTTTAATATTTACTATTAAAATCACAGGTAAGAATGCAGCATACAGATAGGTATGATGATTTCTGCAACTACAAATATGGAGAGTGTAAACGCGAAGGAAATTGAAATTGAAATTAAAGGCAACGAAGTGGAAGTAAATCGACAAAGCGATTACTTTCAAGCAATCTGATGGTCCCTAGTACAAACACTTCATAGGTATGCCGATATACACTGTCATTATGCACAAAATTAAGAAAAAGGAAGGAAACACTAAGGGAATAAGCAACATGGCGTCCGAAGGTCATACCGCTGACCTTTCCGTATCAACAGGCATACCGTCATGTTAGAGTCGCGATATGTCCTTTAAAACGGTAGGTTTATGTTATATAATGAATTACTCTTTAGTGACCTTTCCCAAAGCTCGCTTTAAGATTAGAGTAGTTTTAGGACAATCTTTATACGTTGCGACGAGTTTGTAGAATGGTGGAATATTTTTCTTCCGCCAAAGATTGGCGTACGCTAAAATTAAACATAGCTGAAAGCACTTTCGAATAAGACGCTTTAGACTGATGTATGCTTCGAATGTTCGATTCTTGAGTCCCTTGATACAAGCCAACTGAATATCACCCTTTGAGTACGGTACGGTAAATGAGAAACCCGCGATAGGTTGCGTCTGCGACGCAGGCTGGGAAATACTTGTCCAAAGTATGCTTTCGATACTCATTTTATTCTGCATAGAACGAACGCTTTGAGAACGAACTATAACTCTGCACATGTATGCTTCAATTGGACCACATTCGGACAATACTCTCAAGGGACAAATATTGTCCATTTCATGACGTCATCGGACCACGCCCAATGTCACGTGACCAGAAGCAGAAAAATGCATTTTAACTAAATGGCTTAAACCTTTTTTGTCTGAACAATAACAATTCAAAAGCCGTTTTGAAGAAATTGAAGCATGCGTTTTGACTTATGATGAAAAATAAAAAATGAGGATGGAAAATGCGCTTCTTTGACCACTTTTTGTGCACTATTTTTTTTTTTTTTTTTTTCATTTTGTCGCAAAACCCATGCTTGAGTTTCGAGAAAAAATGATGTTGTTTTGGATGGTTCTAAAATCCAGCAATTACAGTTATATCTCGAGGAGAAAAGTTCTTTTTTCGCGGCACCGGAAGTGGCCGGTGCCTAAGCATTGTTGGCCAGGCTGCTAAGGCAACTTACATTCACTGTCGGTGTGATTACGCAATAATTTTGCCAGT
>JAHPZR010044898.1:0-15000 GCA_019787425.1 Platygyra sinensis | reverse complement strand
ACTACAAAGTTGAGGAGAGATTCAATTAATGAGGTTGAGCAACCCTCCAGTGAAACAGTTGGTGTCCATGGAGAAGTGGTAGATTTGAGTCAGATGTCAGGTGGTGAGGTAGTTGACACTGAGGGAAGCATTGCCCTGAAGGATGTTGCTATTATCACACCATGTGGTGATGTAGTTGTGTCAAGTTTGTCTTTTGAGGTGAGCAGATATTACAATTTAGGAGCCTAAGCATTGATATCTTTTTATCAAGCATGACAACTGTTCCTCTCTCAGTGTTGCTGAAGATGTCAACTTGTGAATGGTAAATATATTTGAGTTTTTCATTCACAAATTGGCATCAGTAAACATTTTACAAAGACAAAGAAAATAAATTTCTGGCTGCCAGTCATGGTACAAACCCTTTTTATTAAATAGTCATTTTCAAAGTCTGTCAGTTTAGGAGTTGATTATCAAAACCTTTTATTATAAGTGACAGATACTTGATTACAATTATTACAACTTTTTTTATATTTTAGATGGAGCCAGGAATGCATCTGTTGATAACAGGCCCAAATGGTTGTGGTAAAAGTTCTTTATTTCGTATTCTTGGTGGACTGTGGCCAGTTTACAAAGGGTTCTTGGCCAAACCACCTCCTAGCCACATGTTTTACATACCTCAAAGGTGAGTTATCTGTACTGTTCACTATATAATTGTTGTAATGTGCATTCGATCATACCTTTATCGCATGTTAGACTGCGCAATATAAGAAATAAACATTGCGCAATATAAGAAATAAACATTGTTGTACACTGTACAAATTGTACTGCCAGTCAGCCTTAAAAAGTACTCTACTCATTTGGTAATTTCTCCTGTACAAGGCCAGAAAAATTTTGATAGTACATACACTGCATTTTTAATGGCATAATTTCTGAAATACCAATCTGTTAGTCACCCATGCTGGTTTGTAAGAATGATATTTTAAAAATAGTAAAGCAACAAGTAAAAATTCTAGAACATGAAAAAGGCCTGTACACTTTCAATTGCTTGAGCTTTATTTTAAAGTTCTAAGCAGTATTCCATGCTATCTGACTGCTGTCCTGATGATCTAAAACTTCATATTTCCAGGTAAGGGGAAATTTTCTCGAATAAAAATTTCAACTTTTTTTAAAATTAATACAGTCTTAATTTTACAGACCATATATGCCAATTGGTTCTCTGCGTGACCAGGTGATTTATCCTCACACATTTGAAGACATGCAATCTCGTGGCATTACAGATGATGTTTTGGAGACTATTTTGGCCATTGTTCATCTGCAATATATAGTCAAGAGGGAAGGAGGTATATTTCATCTCTGAAGTAACATTTTATGTAATTGTTATAAATATTAAATTAATATACAAAGTATGATAATTTTGATGTCATTATTCTGTAACTGAAAAGTTGTAAAAACTGAATAAACGATATCTCTGGAAATATTAAAGCACTGTTCTTGAAACTTGGCACCATAAATGTTCACCACAAAAGAAACAGAATGACACCCTTAATGCTGTTGCCAAAAGGCCATTTTACAGTTGTGTGCTTAGTTACCCAGCCATGAATGCAAGCGAGGCTGGAGGTGACCTTGCTTTGATACAGACCTCTCTGTTTTCTCATGTAAAATTTTAATGTAACTAGTTAGCATAAGAACAACTTGATTTGCAAAATAAAAGCAGTGAGGTCTGTATCAAAACAAGGTCAACTCCAGCCTCGCTGCCATTCAGAGGCCAGGTAACTAAGCTGACAACTGTAAAATGATCTATTGACAACAGTTTTGCCACTGGTGCTATCTTAATAAAAACTGAAATTCCCAGTTTTTGTCTTAACCAAGAACCATCTACCCCATCCAATCTATTGATGGGAGTTACGACAACATGGGAGCTAATAATGTCTGTTCCAAGTAAGACCTTTTGTCTCACTTTGGAGGTTGTAAATGGGGATATTTGGTTTTTGGACAGAAAGAGACTGGAGCCAAAAGAGTTACTATGGCAACAACACTAAGGGTGTAATTTGTTTCTTTTGTGATGGACATTTATGGTGCCAAGTTTCAAGAACACAGCTTTAATATTTCCAGAGGTATCGTTTATTCAGGTTTTACCACTTTTCAGTTGCAGTATTATGACATCATCACTGATCTAATTTGCATAACAGAAAAACGTCAATATCTGTAAATCAAAAGAAAAGATTTTTCAAAAAGAAAAATGCCATTCTTCTGTATTTGAAAGGCCTTTAAAATAAGCAGAAAATATTTTTTGTGTCATATACACTTTAAACACGGAGCGATCCTATGTAACAAGGCTGAGGTGTTCAGCCTGTCAATCACAAATCCCAATGGACGGCCAATGCACCCATTTGTTTGGCTTATTCACTCAAGACAACGGTAACTTGAATCAGCAAGTTGCCACAGGATTCTGTTTTTCTGCTGGTTTTCTGCCGTTGAGAAATAAATTTGAAAAATAAAATAATTTTTGTTAAAAAAATACAAACAGACTGCGAAGGTAATCTATTTTATCTACAGTTATCTAAAAGAGATTCCGTAAGGTCAACATTAGCTGCTGTTGTACTCTTGCAGCTAAAATTCAGTCAACCTTTCACAAAACGTAATCAGTTGTTTTATGGCATTCAGCCTTGAATCTTCCATTTCCTTTCTAATGTCAATATTTAGGCAAAATCTCACTTAGCCCATTTTTCAAGTTCTGGTTGTTTCTTTGTAGAAATGTACTTATTGTTTCCAATTTCTTTGCTCTGAACATGGAACAGTTTGAGGAATAACTCAGTGTTGTTCAATTTGCATTTTGTTTGCACCATCATAACGCTCATAAAACCTGTCAGTGAAAAATTTAAATTTTAAATATCCCACCAAATCCGTCTGTGTTCACAGGCTAACCAAAATCACCTCTTACGAGATTTCGCTTCGTTCTCAGCATGCTGAGATAAATGGAAACAGATAGCACACAGGCATCCGCTTTGTTATTTTAGTTAGCAGCGGAATTTGAATGTTCCGCGTCCAGCGACAAAGATGATTCATCATTTTTAGTCTTCCAAGCCATCATCTAAAGTGTTGATATAAGTTTTATATACAGCTGTAGACCCTATGCTAAAATGGCTGCCTTTATATTTTTCTTTTGTTTGTATTTAAATTAGCCTCACTAACCTCGTTTTTGAGACAAAAATTGCAAAGAAGTTGTTATCCTGAACGAGGTTAGTGAGGACAGCTAGGAAAGCCAACAAAGTGCTTCAAGGGGGGCGTGTCCTTGCCTTTTATATGGTTGCTCTGTGTTTAATTGTTTATTAATTGAATGCCTCTTTTTAAGGTTGGGATGTGGTAAAGGAATGGAAGGATGTCTTCTCAGGAGGAGAAAAACAGAGAATGGGAATGGCACGTCTCTTCTATCACAGGTATTTTACACTGAATGCATCATTTTCAGGGCTGGTTACATTGTATTTTACAAAAATTCATCATGTCTAGCGTAAAACTGAAAATTATGGGGGATCACTGTACATGCAAATGACTGCGAGGCTGCAAACACTCAATTGTGTCCTTAGACTCGCTCATGTTTATCATGGATTAAGTGCAGCTCATGAAGGAGCAGGAGCGATATTTTTTCAAACCCCAAAGCTTATCCCGATTTCCACAACATGAGGCGACTAGGACTATTTTGTACTCCCCCCCTGGAAGGGATATTAATCCATTGCAGAGTTACCCCCAGGCATTAAATTACAAATTAAAAATTCACTATTATCGTTGATGACATGCAGTAGAGTTGACTATTGCTAAAAATATAAACAGAAGTTATTTTTCATTGACAAGAGCAACATACATACATGTATTAATGATTGTACACAGTTCTCTAAGGCAAACTGTTTGTGACTGTTTTTTTAAGGCCCCAGTTCGCCTTGCTTGATGAGTGTACTAGTGCTGTGAGCATTGATGTTGAAGGAAGTATCTTCCAAACAGCTAAGGATGAAGGGATCAGTCTTCTGAGCATCTCACATAGACCTTCCCTATGGTTTGTACCTAGTATTACATGTACATACAGTACACGTATAAATAGCAATTTGATACCTGATCAAGTTAGAGGTGCACCACTGTAAAATTTTAGCATTATTATATAGACAGGAGTGTTTTACTGGGAACTAAACCACTCGTAGATTCCATATGCCACTTCATCCGGGACCCGAGTGGCATATTTTCCGTATGTCACCTTTGTGAGTGTCATATCGTTCAATGACGTCACGATTCCCGCCTTTTGCTTTTGTTTGTCTCTTAAATTGTACTTAAATTCGTTGGTGTATGATCAAAACATCTTCGGGTCTTCCTCGAAAGTCTTCGGCAATCTTCGGCAATCTTCGGGAATCGTCGGAAATCTTCGGAAAATGTTCGGGAACGTTCGTCTGGCCTTCAGAACAATTTTGGAAAATCTTCGAAAATCTTCGGAAGGTGGTCGGAAATCTTCGGAAAATCATCAAAAACGCCGTCATCAGCATGTCTATATAATAAAAAGAACATTACACGGCGGCTTGAAGATATGAATTTTATTTTCGAGTGGCAAAAACAATATTTTACTCACTCGCTGCGCTCGTTCGTAAAATATTGTTTTGCCACTCGAAAATAAAATTCATATCTTCGCGCCACCGTGTAATATCCTCTATTTATTTTGTGCAAAGGTTATTATCTATTTTTGTCTCATACCACCTTTGTGTTCAGATTTAACTTAAATTAGCCTCCAAACGTGGATGTAAGAATATCTCTACAGAAAAACTGTTTATTTAAATTTGTTCACTGAATTGAAAGAGCTATTTGCTGAAAGAGCTAATCACTACTGGGTGGGGGGGGGGGGAGTGGAGGGGGTAAGCAGGGAACTTTAGACAAGGTTGTTGCTCATTATCATGAATCTTTGCCAATTTTTCCAGGAAATTTCACACCCATCTACTTCAGTTTGATGGGGAGGGTGGCTGGCGCTGGGAGGAACTGAACACGGCCACAAGACTGACACTTAATGAAGAGAAACAGAAGCTTGAATCACAGCTGGCTGGAGTTCCTAAGATGCAACAGAGGCTGCATGAGCTCTGTTCTCTGCTTGGAGAAGACTCAGTCTTGTGTGTGAAGAACTGAATTATCAGGTTGACAGGGTAGAAACTGTTTAATAGTAATTTCAGTTCAGGTTTTCCTTGTCCACCCTATACCCCTTGCATCATACATATAGCTTGCCCTTGTTAACTTTCCAGAGGCTTTTGTTGGTGCAATGAAAACATTTTATTGTGAACTTGACTGTCAGTAAAATATAATGTGGCTTTAATTTTTAATATCAAGGGCATTAATTTTTTTCATTCAGTCATGTATTTGTTATATTTTAATTTTAACTAACCACACTGGTCTTTTTATTAGTTCCTTTTTGTTAGTTCCTGTAGGATGGTGTACACTGCACCCAAAAGTTTTTGTTTTAAAAGTCATATAATTTTAGTTCTGCTTTGTTATACTAAAAAGATAAGCGATTTTTTTTTGTGGGGGGGGGGGGGGGGTAGAGATGTAAATGGGACTTTTTTGCTTAAAAAAGGGTGAAGGGGACATTTTAGCCCCTAGTACATATCTTTTTCAGCAACAAAAGGTTGCAATGAAAGAAACGAAACCCATATATCTGGCATCTAGATGTTTCTTAATTTAGATAGTGTACATGTAGCTTTAATTGTTAATTCCAGATTTATCTGGTTCTTTTGAAATAGGCTCAAACTGAAAGCAAATCTGTTACGGTCCTCAAACAAATTCATGTTTCAAGTGTAATGCTAAGTCCATAATGAGCCCTAATGGGATTGAACCATGAAAGGGGGAATTAATTCAGTCATATACACTGTAGAACAATAATTGTCTGCATTCCATTTCAATGAAATGAAATGGAATGCAGACAATTATTGTTCTACAGTGTATATGACTGAATTAATTCCCCCTTTCATGGTTCAATCCCATTAGGGCTCATTATGGACTTAGCATTACACTTGAAACATGAATTTGTTTGAGGACCGTAACAGATTTGCTTTCAGTTTGAGCCTATTTCAAAAGAACCAGATAAATCTGGAATTAACAATTAAAGCTACATGTACACTATCTAAATTAAGAAACATCTAGATGCCAGATATATGGGTTTCGTTTCTTTCATTGCAACCTTTTGTTGCTGAAAAAGATATGTACTAGGGGCTAAAATGTCCCCTTCACCCTTTTTTAAGCAAAAAAGTCCCATTTACATCTCTACCCCCCCCCCCCCCCCACAAAAAAAAATCGCTTATCTTTTTAGTATAACAAAGCAGAACTAAAATTATATGACTTTTAAAACAAAAACTTTTGGGTGCAGTGTACACCATCCTACAGGAACTAACAAAAAGGAACTAATAAAAAGACCAGTGTGGTTAGTTAAAATTAAAATATAACAAATACATGACTGAATGAAAAAAATTAATGCCCTTGATATTAAAAATTAAAGCCACATTATATTTTACTGACAGTCAAGTTCACAATAAAATGTTTTCATTGCACCAACAAAAGCCTCTGGAAAGTTAACAAGGGCAAGCTATATGTATGATGCAAGGGGTATAGGGTGGACAAGGAAAACCTGAACTGAAATTACTATTAAACAGTTTCTACCCTGTCAACCTGATAATTCAGTTCTTCACACACAAGACTGAGTCTTCTCCAAGCAGAGAACAGAGCTCATGCAGCCTCTGTTGCATCTTAGGAACTCCAGCCAGCTGTGATTCAAGCTTCTGTTTCTCTTCATTAAGTGTCAGTCTTGTGGCCGTGTTCAGTTCCTCCCAGCGCCAGCCACCCTCCCCATCAAACTGAAGTAGATGGGTGTGAAATTTCCTGGAAAAATTGGCAAAGATTCATGATAATGAGCAACAACCTTGTCTAAAGTTCCCTGCTTACCCCCTCCACTCCCCCCCCCCCCACCCAGTAGTGATTAGCTCTTTCAGCAAATAGCTCTTTCAATTCAGTGAACAAATTTAAATAAACAGTTTTTCTGTAGAGATATTCTTACATCCACGTTTGGAGGCTAATTTAAGTTAAATCTGAACACAAAGGTGGTATGAGACAAAAATAGATAATAACCTTTGCACAAAATAAATAGAGGATATTACACGGTGGCGCGAAGATATGAATTTTATTTTCGAGTGGCAAAACAATATTTTACGAACGAGCGCAGCGAGTGAGTAAAATATTGTTTTTGCCACTCGAAAATAAAATTCATATCTTCAAGCCGCCGTGTAATGTTCTTTTTATTATATAGACATGCTGATGACGGCGTTTTTGATGATTTTCCGAAGATTTCCGACCACCTTCCGAAGATTTTCGAAGATTTTCCAAAATTGTTCTGAAGGCCAGACGAACGTTCCCGAACATTTTCCGAAGATTTCCGACGATTCCCGAAGATTGCCGAAGATTGCCGAAGACTTTCGAGGAAGACCCGAAGATGTTTTGATCATACACCAACGAATTTAAGTACAATTTAAGAGACAAACAAAAGCAAAAGGCGGGAATCGTGACGTCATTGAACGATATGACACTCACAAAGGTGACATACGGAAAATATGCCACTCGGGTCCCGGATGAAGTGGCATATGGAATCTACGAGTGGTTTAGTTCCCAGTAAAACACTCCTGTCTATATAATAATGCTAAAATTTTACAGTGGTGCACCTCTAACTTGATCAGGTATCAAATTGCTATTTATACGTGTACTGTATGTACATGTAATACTAGGTACAAACCATAGGGAAGGTCTATGTGAGATGCTCAGAAGACTGATCCCTTCATCCTTAGCTGTTTGGAAGATACTTCCTTCAACATCAATGCTCACAGCACTAGTACACTCATCAAGCAAGGCGAACTGGGCCTTAAAAAAACAGTCACAAACAGTTTGCCTTAGAGAACTGTGTACAATCATTAATACATGTATGTATGTTGCTCTTGTCAATGAAAAATAACTTCTGTTATTATATTTTTAGCAATAGTCAACTCTACTGCATGTCATCAACGATAATAGTGAATTTTTAATTTGTAATTTAATGCCTGGGGGTAACTCTGCAATGGATTAATATCCCTTCCAGGGGGGGAGTACAAAATAGTCCTAGTCGCCTCATGTTGTGGAAATCGGGATAAGCTTTGGGGTTTGAAAAAATATCGCTCCTGCTCCTTCATGAGCTGCACTTAATCCATGATAAACATGAGCGAGTCTAAGGACACAATTGAGTGTTTGCAGCCTCGCAGTCATTTGCATGTACAGTGATCCCCCATAATTTTCAGTTTTACGCTAGACATGATGAATTTTTGTAAAATACAATGTAACCAGCCCTGAAAATGATGCATTCAGTGTAAAATACCTGTGATAGAAGAGACGTGCCATTCCCATTCTCTGTTTTTCTCCTCCTGAGAAGACATCCTTCCATTCCTTTACCACATCCCAACCTTAAAAAGAGGCATTCAATTAATAAACAATTAAACACAGAGCAACCATATAAAAGGCAAGGACACGCCCCCCTTGAAGCACTTTGTTGGCTTTCCTAGCTGTCCTCACTAACCTCGTTCAGGATAACAACTTCTTTGCAATTTTTGTCTCAAAAACGAGGTTAGTGAGGCTAATTTAAATACAAACAAAAGAAAAATATAAAGGCAGCCATTTTAGCATAGGGTCTACAGCTGTATATAAAACTTATATCAACACTTTAGATGATGGCTTGGAAGACTAAAAATGATGAATCATCTTTGTCGCTGGACGCGGAACATTCAAATTCCGCTGCTAACTAAAATAACAAAGCGGATGCCTGTGTGCTATCTGTTTCCATTTATCTCAGCATGCTGAGAACGAAGCGAAATCTCGTAAGAGGTGATTTTGGTTAGCCTGTGAACACAGACGGATTTGGTGGGATATTTAAAATTTAAATTTTTCACTGACAGGTTTTATGAGCGTTATGATGGTGCAAACAAAATGCAAATTGAACAACACTGAGTTATTCCTCAAACTGTTCCATGTTCAGAGCAAAGAAATTGGAAACAATAAGTACATTTCTACAAAGAAACAACAGAACTTGAAAAATGGGCTAAGTGAGATTTTGCCTAAATATTGACATTAGAAAGGAAATGGAAGATTCAAGGCTGAATGCCATAAAACAACTGATTACGTTTTGTGAAAGGTTGACTGAATTTTAGCTGCAAGAGTACAACAGCAGCTAATGTTGACCTTACGGAATCTCTTTTAGATAACTGTAGATAAAATAGATTACCTTCGCAGTCTGTTTGTATTTTTTTAACAAAAATTATTTTATTTTTCAAATTTATTTCTCAACGGCAGAAAACCAGCAGAAAAACAGAATCCTGTGGCAACTTGCTGATTCAAGTTACCGTTGTCTTGAGTGAATAAGCCAAACAAATGGGTGCATTGGCCGTCCATTGGGATTTGTGATTGACAGGCTGAACACCTCAGCCTTGTTACATAGGATCGCTCCGTGTTTAAAGTGTATATGACACAAAAAATATTTTCTGCTTATTTTAAAGGCCTTTCAAATACAGAAGAATGGCATTTTTCTTTTTGAAAAATCTTTTCTTTTGATTTACAGATATTGACGTTTTTCTGTTATGCAAATTAGATCAGTGATGATGTCATAATACTGCAACTGAAAAGTGGTAAAACCTGAATAAACGATACCTCTGGAAATATTAAAGCTGTGTTCTTGAAACTTGGCACCATAAATGTCCATCACAAAAGAAACAAATTACACCCTTAGTGTTGTTGCCATAGTAACTCTTTTGGCTCCAGTCTCTTTCTGTCCAAAAACCAAATATCCCCATTTACAACCTCCAAAGTGAGACAAAAGGTCTTACTTGGAACAGACATTATTAGCTCCCATGTTGTCGTAACTCCCATCAATAGATTGGATGGGGTAGATGGTTCTTGGTTAAGACAAAAACTGGGAATTTCAGTTTTTATTAAGATAGCACCAGTGGCAAAACTGTTGTCAATAGATCATTTTACAGTTGTCAGCTTAGTTACCTGGCCTCTGAATGGCAGCGAGGCTGGAGTTGACCTTGTTTTGATACAGACCTCACTGCTTTTATTTTGCAAATCAAGTTGTTCTTATGCTAACTAGTTACATTAAAATTTTACATGAGAAAACAGAGAGGTCTGTATCAAAGCAAGGTCACCTCCAGCCTCGCTTGCATTCATGGCTGGGTAACTAAGCACACAACTGTAAAATGGCCTTTTGGCAACAGCATTAAGGGTGTCATTCTGTTTCTTTTGTGGTGAACATTTATGGTGCCAAGTTTCAAGAACAGTGCTTTAATATTTCCAGAGATATCGTTTATTCAGTTTTTACAACTTTTCAGTTACAGAATAATGACATCAAAATTATCATACTTTGTATATTAATTTAATATTTATAACAATTACATAAAATGTTACTTCAGAGATGAAATATACCTCCTTCCCTCTTGACTATATATTGCAGATGAACAATGGCCAAAATAGTCTCCAAAACATCATCTGTAATGCCACGAGATTGCATGTCTTCAAATGTGTGAGGATAAATCACCTGGTCACGCAGAGAACCAATTGGCATATATGGTCTGTAAAATTAAGACTGTATTAATTTTAAAAAAAGTTGAAATTTTTATTCGAGAAAATTTCCCCTTACCTGGAAATATGAAGTTTTAGATCATCAGGACAGCAGTCAGATAGCATGGAATACTGCTTAGAACTTTAAAATAAAGCTCAAGCAATTGAAAGTGTACAGGCCTTTTTCATGTTCTAGAATTTTTACTTGTTGCTTTACTATTTTTAAAATATCATTCTTACAAACCAGCATGGGTGACTAACAGATTGGTATTTCAGAAATTATGCCATTAAAAATGCAGTGTATGTACTATCAAAATTTTTCTGGCCTTGTACAGGAGAAATTACCAAATGAGTAGAGTACTTTTTAAGGCTGACTGGCAGTACAATTTGTACAGTGTACAACAATGTTTATTTCTTATATTGCGCAATGTTTATTTCTTATATTGCGCAGTCTAACATGCGATAAAGGTATGATCGAATGCACATTACAACAATTATATAGTGAACAGTACAGATAACTCACCTTTGAGGTATGTAAAACATGTGGCTAGGAGGTGGTTTGGCCAAGAACCCTTTGTAAACTGGCCACAGTCCACCAAGAATACGAAATAAAGAACTTTTACCACAACCATTTGGGCCTGTTATCAACAGATGCATTCCTGGCTCCATCTAAAATATAAAAAAAGTTGTAATAATTGTAATCAAGTATCTGTCACTTATAATAAAAGGTTTTGATAATCAACTCCTAAACTGACAGACTTTGAAAATGACTATTTAATAAAAAGGGTTTGTACCATGACTGGCAGCCAGAAATTTATTTTCTTTGTCTTGTAAAATGTTTACTGATGCCAATTTGTGAATGAAAAACTCAAATATATTTACCATTCACAAGTTGACATCTTCAGCAACACTGAGAGAGGAACAGTTGTCATGCTTGATAAAAAGATATCAATGCTTAGGCTCCTAAATTGTAATATCTGCTCACCTCAAAAGACAAACTTGACACAACTACATCACCACATGGTGTGATAATAGCAACATCCTTCAGGGCAATGCTTCCCTCAGTGTCAACTACCTCACCACCTGACATCTGACTCAAATCTACCACTTCTCCATGGACACCAACTGTTTCACTGGAGGGTTGCTCAACCTCATTAATTGAATCTCTCCTCAACTTTGTAGTAGCTTGCCGTTGACAGTGTCCCTGCTGAACATCTTCAAAGACTTCAAACATCTCTGAAACGCGTGTCGTGTAACCACTCAGTTCTATTATCTGCCGCAATGCAAAGGACAATGTTGGCAGGTGTAGCACTTTTTGGCAAGGCCCAAAAAAAGTAAAAACCTTTTGCTACTCAGTTCATTACTGGCTACACTATACGCATTTTTCCAAATTTTTTAACATAAAACTGCACGAAAACCTGTCTTGCAATATAATTCATTGTTATCCAGTCAAAATATCTGCCCATTTCTGATTGGTTAAAACCACACGCATAATTCACCACAACCAATTGCTGTTGACCAAATTTGTAAAGAACTTTGGGCTAAACTTCAGAATACCCCACAACTAATTTGCATATGACTAAATTCTTCTTATTTCTGTTTTCCTCATTCTAAAGCAATGAGAGGATATGCAAATTAGTTGCAGGGAATTCTGAAGTTGCTCCGTACTTTGTTAGATCAAACCGATGGTGTCAAAGGTTGTGTCATATTGAACCAATGATGTCAAAATGAGAAAACAGAAATAAGAAGAATTTAGTCATATGCAAATTAGTTGTGGGGTATTCTGAAGTTTAGCCCAAAGTTCTTGTTACAAATTTGGTCAACAGCAATTGGTTGTGGTGAATTATGCGTGTGGTTTTTTAACCAATCAGAAATGGGCAGATATTTTGACTGGATAACAATGAATTATATTGCAAGACAGGTTTTCGTGCAGTTTTTATGTTAAAAAATTTGGAAAATGCGTATAGTGTAGCCAGTAATGAACTGAGTAGCAAAAGGTTTTTACTTTTTTTGGGCCTTGCCAAAAAGTGCTACACCTGCCAACATTGTCCTTTGCATTGCGGCAGATAATAGAACTGAGTGGTTACACGACACGCGTTTTTCAGAGATGTTTGAAGTCTTTGAAGATTTTCAGCAGGGACACTGTCCAACGGCAAGTCTACTACAAAGTTGAGGAGAGATTCAATTAATGAGGTGAGCAACCCTCCAGTGAAACAGTTGGTGTCCATGGAGAAGGTGGTAGATTTGAGTCAGATGTCAGGTGGTGAGGTAGTTGACACTGAGGGAAGCATTGCCCTGAAGGATGTTTGCTATTATCACACCATGTGGTGATGTAGTTGTGTCAAGTTTGTCCTTTTGAGGTGAGCAGATATTACAATTTAGGAGCCTAAGCATTGATATCTTTTTATCAAGCATGCAACTGTTCCTCTCTCAGTGTTGCTGAGATGTCAACTTGTGAATGGTAAATATTTTGAGTTTTTCATTCACAAATTGGCATCAGTAAACATTTTACAAAGACAAGAAAATAAATTTCTGGCTGCCAGTCATGGTACAAACCCTTTTTATTAAATAGTCATTTTCAAAGTCTGTCAGTTTAGGAGTTGATTATCAAAACCTTTTATTATAAGTGACAGATACTTGATTACAATTATTACAACTTTTTTTATATTTTAGATGGAGCCAGGAATGCATCTGTTGATAACAGGCCAAATGGTTGTGGTAAAAGTTCTTTATTTCGTATTCTTGGTGGACTGTGGCCAGTTTACAAAGGGTTCTTGGCCAAACCACCTCCTAGCCACATGTTTTACATACCTCAAAGGTGAGTTATCTGTACTGTTCACTATATAATTGTTTGTAATGTGCATTCGATCATACCTTTATCGCATGTTAGACTGCGCAATATAAGAATAAACATTGCGCAATATAAGAAATAAACATTGTTTGTACACTGTACAAATTGTACTGCCAGTCAGCCTTAAAAGTAACTCTACTCATTTGGTATTTCAGAAATTATGCCATTAAAAATGCAGTGTATGTACTATCAAAATTTTTCTGGCCTTGTACAGGAGAAATTACCAAATGAGTAGAGTACTTTTTAAGGCTGACTGGCAGTACAATTTGTACAGTGTACAACAATGTTTATTTCTTATATTGCGCAATGTTTATTTCTTATATTGCGCAGTCTAACATGCGATAAAGGTATGATCGAATGCACATTACAACAATTATATAGTGAACAGTACAGATAACTCACCTTTGAGGTATGTAAAACATGTGGCTAGGAAGGTGGTTTGGCCAAGAACCCTTTGTAAACTGGCCACAGTCCACCAAGAATACGAAATAAAGAACTTTTACCACAACCATTTGGGCCTGTTATCAACAGATGCATTCCTGGCTCCATCTAAAATATAAAAAAAAGTTGTAATAATTGTAATCAAGTATCTGTCACTTATAATAAAAAGTTTTGATAATCAACTCCTAAACTGACAGACTTTGAAAATGACTATTTAATAAAAAGGGTTTGTTACCATGACTGGCAGCCAGAAATTTATTTTCTTGTCTTTGTAAAATGTTTACTGATGCCAATTTGTGAATGAAAAAACTCAAATATATTACCATTCACAAGTTGACATCTTCAGCAACACTGAGAGAGGAACAGTTGTCATGCTTGATAAAAAGATATCAATGCTTAGGCTCCTAAATTGTAATATCTGCTCACCTCAAAAGACAAACTTGACACAACTACATCACCACATGGTGTGATAATAGCAACATCCTTTCAGGGCAATGCTTCCCTCAGTGTCAACTACCTCACCACCTGACATCTGACTCAAATCTACCACTTCTCCATGGACACCAACTGTTTTCACTGGAGGGTTGCTCAACCTCATTAATTGAATCTCTCCTCAACTTTGTAGTAGCTTGCCGTTGACAGTGTCCCTGCTGAAACATCTTCAAAAGACTTCAAACATCTCTGAAACGCGTGGTCGTGTAACCACTCAGTTCTATTATCTGCCGCAATGCAAAGGACAATGTTGGCAGGTGTAGCACTTTTTGGCAAGGCCCAAAAAAAAGTAAAAACCTTTTGCTACTCAGTTCATTACTGGCTACCACTATACGCATTTTTCCCAAATTTTTTAACATAAAACTGCACGAAAACCTGTCTTGCAATATAATTCATTGTTATCCAGTCAAAATATCTGCCCATTTCTGATTGGTTAAAAACCACACGCATAATTCACCACAACCAATTGCTGTTGACCCAAATTTGTAAAGAACCTTTGGGCTAAACTTCAGAATACCCCACAACCTAATTTGCATATGACTAAATTCTTCTTATTTCTGTTTTCCTCATTCTAAAGCAATGAGAGGATATGCAAA
>JAHPZR010044894.1:12500-14569 GCA_019787425.1 Platygyra sinensis | reverse complement strand
TGTTATAGGAATTTGCAAAAGCAGCCAACGGCATGAAGCCCCCATAATTTCTCATATACTCAATAACCATAGTTAGTGATCTGCAATCGTCAATGTCACACTGTTATTCGATTATGAGCCCGCCCTTTGAAGTCCGAACTGGGAATCAATGAATATCCAAGCTGATTTGGTTTCTGCATAACATTGAAAAAATTTTAATGCTTAAATCGTGGAGCCCCTTTTTTCATACTTCAGACTGAATAGTCTGCCGGCTGTATGACTGTCCGAACACCATTCGAAGTACGACCTTTAATAGGCAGAATGACTTAAATGCTTAGTCGATTGCTTGATAAACTCCCGCCACGTGTAAACTCTTCTGGACCCCACTCAGTTCCCAAAGTTCCAAGGTCCGCGCCGCATCCACTGGCGCTCGCATCAGAGACACGCTAAAATTCGATTTCTTAGTTGGTTGTCATTGACTGTGTTAGAATTGAAGTGTTTTGCGCAAGATCTCCAAAAATGCCAGCTCTTCCTTTTATTTGTATTTTTTGTTTTTCATCCAACGGAAACCAGAGTCCCAATCCTGGCTGACGGCGATGGACGATTGCCACAATATCTAGTCTTTTAATTCGCTTTAAATTCCCAGAAATAGGTGCATGATATTAGTTTACCCAACAAATGAAAATTATCCCCTTTGAAGAAACCACACAGTTCCTTTCAACAATCTGACAATCACATCTAAGATGTTGGCACTGCCCCCCCCAATCTCAACTAACACTTATCGTAGGCGCATCTACTATCCTAAAACTATACCCAACACTGTAATACCTGGCAAGAGTCCCATCATTGACTCAACACGTTAGTGTTGAAGCCGATTTTCTCAAGTCTGACCTTACCTTCTGGCCAACCTGAATTACATGTACCCTCCGTGATTAGTATAGGCGAAATCCGTCGTCAAGAACAGCACGAGTGAAGCCAAAAGTCTTCGAACTTCTCAAAGGCCTTAAGGACAGTTGGGAAGATATGTGAAGCGGAAGAAAGGCCAAAAGAACAAGACTTTAAAAACAAAATGGCGGGTCACACCATTCCTAAACTTCCAAGCTGGAATCCAAGAAAGACTTAATGAATCTGTTTGAATCTCTACGTGGTGATAACCACTTTCAGATCAACAATAACCATGTATGCAGCCTTTCGGAGAAAGCAACGCGAATTTCCAATGTTCAAATTTCACTTTTGTTTTATCAAATATTTGTTGACATGACGTAAGTCTAGTATAATCCTTTTCTTACCATAAGCAACATAAACCAACATAAACCAAAAAATGGCATTTCAAGAAATCAATTCGCAAAAGCTTTATGCAGCTTTAGAAGGCGAGGATGGATTATATTGAGGCACCTAATTTACTATCTAAAATTAAGTATATTTACATAAACTTTTTGTAGTCACATCACTGTTCAATTCTCTTCGCATGTTTAGTTTGTTTGTAATTTTGATTTAGGTTATTAAGCTACCTTTTAAAAATCAGTTTTCTGTAAAACATATTTATCCCCGGATGCTAATGACTGTATTTTATTTGTAGTTCATCCTGCTCGTGAATTATAGTCTTTTATTTGATGAAGCTAAAAATGGTTATTTATTTTCTTTTTTTCTTCCTGCACAACTCGCCTCGCTAGCTTTACGCTATGTGCGAGTTGGGCATGTTCTCAGTTTTAAGTGTTATTATTAATAAAGTTTATTGTTGTTGTTGTGTTGTTGTTGTAAGCCTGAACAGAAAACGCTGAGTGGAGTAACACGGTAAAGTGATTTTGCTTTTTCACTACCCTTGTTTGGTGAGCTAAACAGTTTCCTCCATATAGCTTCCCTCGGACAAAGTCCTTAATTTTTAAGGCGGACTTAATTGGTTGTAAACGATTACACACGGGAGTACATTGAAACGGGTAAATAGGCTCTTAAGCAATAACTTGACAAAAATAAATTTGGGGCGCTCTCGATGAGAATCCAAAAATCCAAATTTCTTCTCAAGTTCCCCTAACTTCTGAAGGTTGCGCTAGTGTAGCTGCCCCCTTGCTCGTTATCATGCCCCCTCGCCA
>JAHPZR010044894.1:0-7500 GCA_019787425.1 Platygyra sinensis | reverse complement strand
ATCTAAATCAACCTGGACCTTCGAGAGCTTTAGAGAGTCAAGGTCAACCGAATTCGGAGTTGGTTCAGCAAGGTTTCGGCGTTTTCGTGACCTACTTGACATTACGGCTCGGCGAGAACGGCAAGCAACTTAAGACACAGTCCAAGATCGAAAAAGAAGCCTGCGAGTTAAAATCCAGAGGAAATAGAAAACAGTTCGAGTTTAACGCGTCAGTTGACGCGATTCTTGATATTACCAGTAAGGCCGATAGCCCGGACGGAGTGAAGAGGTTGGCAAACGAAGGAAAGGAGAAGATTTAAAAGAAGCAGAAGCTCGTTCAGTTAGCCGACAGAAACTGAGACGATTGGCTTGTGGTGCAAGAATATGAATCGGACGATCCAGCCTCAAACTCTGAAGACGAAAAGAAAATCAAGAAGGCCAAGAGTGCGGGAGAAAAGAAGAGAAAAGAAACTAGGCCACATGGCAGCTCGGGCAATCCTTTCAAGAGAAGCAAAACTAGTGGTGATAATCAGCTTTTTCGCGGTAAGATCTTTCCAAAGTGTTTATGTAGGGCGTGCCCTTCGTCTAAGATACTTTGTTAATTTCTCACGGTTGTTTGATTGCCTGAGCAACCAACCCATCAAATACTGTGTTATCTTTATAAGAATTGGTGTTAGTATACACCGAATGCAAATATGGCGGACCACTCGGTCGTCGCCCGGGACGAGTCGAATGAAAGCGAGGCTAGTTGGGCTTCGATGTTTTGTTTTGACAATGCTTTTCCAGAAAAGTCTTGCTTCGTAGTCGATTTGTTTCGCCCTCCCTACGCGGTTTTGTGTTCCTGAATGCCACCGCAACAGAGTGGAATCTTCTACAGCAGAGAAGGTGTATTTTTTTTCAGTTTTCTCGTTCGCCTCTGAGGGGAAACCAAAGAGACGGAGGCAAGGAGTTCACATTCGCCGAAGGAACTGTTTAAGTTCAGGTTGGAATCGACCTTAGAAAATGTGTAAGCGATCGCATTTAGCTCTAAGTTGTTGTCATTTGGCACAATGCTTTCACTGGTTTCAGTAACGGGGCAGTTGAAGTTCATTCGCTTGGTTATTGCACCGTAGTATTTATATTTACTTCGTGCGATTCCGTGCACGTGCAATCATGCGAGTGGACGCGAACGCAAATAACTTCTTCCTTTGAGACAGAGAATATCATTCAAGGAGACCTTTTCTTTACCTTGGGGAGGGTATTGGCCATGAAAACCGTGTTGGAACACCACCAGACACCACATAAGCTCGTCATTTAAACGATTTTTCTGAGATCTATCCTGAAACGTAGCAAACAAACTCTAGTCCCCGCGGCGATCGTGAACTCCTTTTCTCCGTCTCAACGAATTGCATTGATCCACTATTTTCTCTTAGAGGTTAACGGTGGAAGATTTCTATCCCCTCTCGTCGCATTCAGAAACACAGCAACTCGTAGGCACAGCGAAATAAAACAACAGGTCGACCACAAAGCAAGAGTCTTCTGGCCGGGAAGCATTTTAAAACAAAACATCAAAGCCCAACTAGCCTCGCTTTCATTCGACTCGTCCCGGGCGACGACCGAGTGGTCCGCCATATTTGCATTCGGTGTATAAAGAGAAAATAATCTACGTTCGGTTGAGCGAAGCGAATTAGAACGTAAATATATTTTCTATTGTTACGATAACTTAATTCTCTCGGGGAGTTTTCGGTACGCAAACACTGATCGAAGTATTTATTTGAATTGCTAATGTCATTTGGTAGAATTTTCATTGGTCCGTGCGATATACATATAGGCAGAATTGAACGAGCGTTAGTCATCTCACTCTAGCAATCTATACAACTCGCAACTTATCTGCCCGCCCTCCCACCCATGTAAATATTGCACTCGGCCGTGAGCAGATTAGAGAGATCAATAGTAGTTTCAGTTGTAATTATAGTAAACAGTTTCTAATTACATTCGCAATTCTATCCTCGATTGATCTGTTAATTGGCGAATTATGTTGTTGTTGCTTATAGGCCGTTTAGAGTATGCTGGGGTAAATGCTTCAGGTGCGGACGGCCAGGCCATTGGGCAAAAACCTGCAGGTTTAGCTGGTAGGCTTCAAACAGACGTGGGTGGTTTTATTCGAGCGGGGCAGCTTCCAATAGATGCGTTTACGGTGGATCGTTCGATGGAACCCCAAAATGAAGATTTAGATATTATTGATAGACTGGTAGAGGTAAAAGATGGTACGAATTTGGCGAGGGGGATAACGAGCAGGGGCAGCTACACCAACCTTCGGAAGTTAAGGGGAACTTGAGAAGAAATTTGGATTTTTGGATTCTCATCGGAGCGCCCAAATTTATTTTGTCAGTTATTGCTAATAGCTATTTACCGTTTCAATGTACTCCCGTGTGTAATAGTTTACAAACAATAAGTCCGCCTTAAAATTTAAGGACTTTGTCGAGGAAGCTATTGAGGAACTGTTACTCACCAACAGGGTAGTGGAAAAGCAAAATCCACTTTACTTCAGCGTTTCTGTTCAGGCTTACAACAACAACAACAACAACAACAAATAAACTTTATTAATAATAACACTTAAAACTGAGAACATGCACAACTCGCACATAGCGTAAGCTAGTCGAGGCGAGTTGTGCAGGAAGAAAAAAAGAAAAATAAAAATAAACCAATTTGTAAGCTTCAAATAAAAGACTATAAATCACGACAGGAATGAACTACAAATAAAATACAGTCATTAGCATCCGGGGATAAATATGTTTACAGAACTGATTTTTAAAAGGTAGCTTAATAACCTAAACAAAATAAACAAACTAAACAGGCGAAGAGATTGACAGTGATTGACTACAAAAAGTTATGTAAAATATAAATTAATTTTAGATAGTAAATTAGGTGCCTCAATATAATCCTCCTCGCCTTCTAAAGCTGCCAATAAAGCTTTGCGAATTGATTTCTTGAATGCCATTTTTGGTTGATGTTGGTTGATGTTGCTTATGGTAAGAAAAGGATTATACTAGACTTACGTCATGTCAACAAATATTTGATAAAACAAAAAGTGAAATATGAAGATTGGAAATTCGCGTTGCTTTCTCCGAAAAGGACTGCTACATGGTTTTGTTTGATCTGAAAAGTGGTTATCACCACGTAGAGATTCAAACAGATCATTAGTCTTTCTTGGGATTCAGCTGGAAGTTTAGGAATGGTGTGACCCGCCATTTTGTTTTTAAAGTCTTGTCTTTTGGCCTTTCTTCCGCTTCACATATCTTCCCAACTGTCCTTAAGCCGTTTGAGAAGTATTGAAGAGCTTTTGGCTTCAACATAGTGCTGTTCTTGACGACGGATTTCGCCTAGACTATACGGAGGGTACATGTAATTCAGTTGGCCAGAAGGTAAGGTCAGACTTGAGAAAATCTGGCTTCACCACTAACGATGTTGAGTCAATATGGACTCCTTGCCAGGTATTACAGTGGTTGGGTATAGTTTAGGATAGTAGATGCGCTACGATAAGTGTTAGTGAGATTGCAGTGCATCTTAGATGTGATTGTCAAGATTGTTGAAAGGAACTGTGTGGTTTCTTCAAGGGGATAATGTTCATTTGTGGGTAAACTAATATCAGCGCAAGCTATTTATGGGAATTTAAAGCGAATTAAGACTAGATATTGTGCAATCTCCATCGCCGCAGCGCAGGATTGGGACTCTGAGTTTCCGTTGGATGAAAAACAAAAAATAAAAAATAAAAGGAAAGAGCTGGCATTTTGGAGATCTTGCGCAAAACACTTCAATTCTAAAACAGTCAATGACAAGCCAACTAAGAAATCGAATTTTATCGTGTACTCTGATGCGAGCGCCAGTGGATGCGGCGCGCACTTGGACTTTGGGAACTGAGTGAGGGCCAGAAGAGTTACACGTGGCGGGAGTTATCAGCAATCGACTAAGCATTTAAGTCATTCCTGCCTATTAAAGGGTCGTACTTGGAATGGTGTTCGGACAGTCAGACAGCCGTCAGAACTATTCAAGTCTGAAGTATGAAAAAAGGGGCTCCACGATTTAGCAATTAAAATTTTTTCAATGTTATGCAGAAAACCAAATCAGCTTGGATATTCAATGGATTCCACAGTCGGACCTTCAAAGGGCGGGCTACATAAATCGAATAACAGTGGACATTGACGATTGGCAGATCACTAACTCATGTATTGAGTATATTGAGAAATTATGGGGGCTTCATGCCGTTGGCTGCTTTGCAAATTCCTATAACAAAGGGTTAAAAAAAATTTTTTCTCGCGATTGTGGAACCCCAATTTCAGTGGGGTGGACTTTTTTGTACAGAATCTAGAAAACGAGAATTATTTGGTAGTTCCGCCTGTAACCATGATTACGAAGGCCATCCATTACTTGTACGTAAGTCGGGCGATTGGGACAGTCATAGTACCTTTTTGGCCATAGGCTTATTTTTGGCCAGTTATCACAAGAAAATTTCGGGATTACGTTACTGGTTATGAAGCGATTAAAGGAAAGTGGGCGTTACGGCATGACAGGAACACAAATTCACTGCCAGGGTCTGAAGCATTTGATGGAGATGATCTCAGTGGCAGAATGAACTTTACTTTAAAAGAAAAAAAAAAAAAGAAGAAGGTGTAGTATCATGTTGTACCCTTATGTATATAAAAAAAGAAAGAAAAGAAAGTGGAAGAACATAGCAGATCCTTTATATTTGCTAAAATAGAAAAAAAAAAACAAAGAAAAGAAAGAAAAGAAAATGTTAGAAGATGGGCGTTTGCCCTGGGTACATGAAAGAGAGGGCACTGGCCCAGAGGAGTTAATGAAATAAGTATGTGAGGCCAGTCAAGGTACAGTCTCGATTTGCTTACGTCGTGTTTAGGACGTGAAAAAAAAAAAAAAAAAAAAAAACGGATGTTGCAGGCCATGAGGGCTAGTTGTAAAGAGGCGGAACGTATTCGATATGTGGTGTTGGCCCACAAGAAAGAGAGAAGGCTCTTGCCCAACAAGTAGTGTCCTTGGGACCTCTACGGCTCGAGACATCGAGTTTGTTGCGTCAGTTCCTTTTCTTAATTAGTGTTGTTTGGTTTTGTGTTTGTAGATTTTTGAGAGCGCGCCTTCATGGATGTTACTACTAGAAGCTACGAGACCTGGAACAAAGGATTTAATTCGTCTACTGCCAAGTCCAAAGCAGGTTCCACCTCCTCCAGATACCTGAAAGAGATTGAAAAATACTGCAGCTGGTGCCAGTCATTCAAAGTAGCTATAGTTCCAACACTTAGTGCTTTCCTTGTATTAGCGTATTTATCGAAAGTCTATGTAAGATCGAGCTCATATAGCTCCGTCGTATTGGCTCACGCTGCTTTGAAATGGTTCCACACGTTGGCTTCCGGTTTCAACCCTTAACCCCTTGGACAGTGCTCCCTGTCAGCAGTTGTTGGAAGCAGTTAAGCGATCAAAGCCTTCGATCCATAAAAAGGAACCAGTTACACCGGATATGATTAAAGTGCACCTAACCCCCAAAATTTTTTTTTCGCTAAAACAATAAAGCTTATTTTGTGGAGTAATTAGCCGCAAAAATTTTTCGATTTGGTTAAATCCTCGAATTTCTGTGCCCCCTTGAAACCGAGTTTCGTATGGTTCACGACCGAACATAAGGAGTCTGGGGAGAGTAAAGCCGTGACGTCACTTCGAGAACGAAAGCTTCGGCTGTCCCAGTCGGGCCTTTTACTCTGTGTGAGCGTGGAAGCCTTTTTGCCGCACAAGTTTTTCGCTGGGGGCTCCACAGTCGACAGATTTCTGTTTTTATCAACAATATCTTCTACTTCGTCGGATTCTGAAATGAGCTTTGTCTCAGAAGACTCCGAAATTTATTATATCGCTGAAGAGAATGACGACTCGCACTTGTAAACAAAGCAAAGTGAATAGTGAAACGATGACGGCCGAGCTGATTTATATGCTGACAACTCTCTGGCCAACGAAGAATGGATAGACAAAATGAGGTGGATGCTGACAAAGAACTCGAACGAGCTCTGATGGACAGACCCGAAGGCAATGATATGTAGAAGTCAAAGAGACTGTAGCGTGTGGTGCGTATATTTACTAAATTCGCGCATTCTTCGATCTCGCATTAACATACTTTCGTATAAATAAAAGTCAAGTCCGTTAACTTTGTCAAATTATTTTAACTTCACTCGTTCAACGTAGACCAAAATCATTATCCCATGACACAATGTTTGTGTTCTTTTCCTGCGAGCGTGGAAATTGTAGCGTCGCTTCCCTTCAAAACATCAGCGAATGTTATTGTTGTTATTATTATATTAGAGTGAGTTAGAAGGTTGTCAAGACTCAAAGAAGAGTGATCTTGTTCTTGAAGATATTGGTGCTGGTGTTACCTTAAAGTGTGTTACTGAATATCCAGGAATTAAACCTGTATGGCTTCAGAAATGGAGTTTTAAGACTAGTAGTGGGCAAATACAAAACTATCTGTCGGCTGTGCCGACTGACTGCTGTTGTTTCTCAGATCAGATGCAACAACGGCTTCATGAATCGATGGACGGTTATTCCAAATTCGTCTCGCTTAAGTCACTGAGTCACCAAAATCCCTTCCTCTCTCTGAAAATCCAGGCATCGAGCGAGATCATCTGGTTTGAAATACTCTATGGAACAGATCACCGAACTCTTAGACGGCTATCACTTTGCACGAATCGAGCCATCACTTTGTACGTTTCTTCTCTTCAGGACATCTCTCCATAAAACGTATGGCATAAAGCGGAGTACCTCCTGTAAGTTTGTTGTGTTGCTACATCACACTACAGCGCACCTGGCTAGCATTTTTTTTCGAACAACTTTTCCAGCCTTTCCCATAGAAACAAGTAAATATGCGAATCTCAGAATCATCGTGTTCTCGATTTGACGTCACAGCCGACCCTCGACCCATTCTCCGTTAAACTCGGCCGTGGACCAAAATGGCGGCAATTTCACGTACTTTGACGAGCCATAGAAAATCAAAGATTTAACCAAATCGAAATATTTTTGCGGCTAGTTACTCCACAAAATAAGCTTTATTGTTTTAGCGAAAAAAAGTTTTTGGGGTTAGGTGGCACTTTAAAGAAATAATAGATTAACATGGGAGCAGTTCTGCCAGTTTGAAGGATTTACGTTTAGCGGCAATCTGCTGCATAGGTTTTGCGGGGTATTTTCGTTACGACGAGCTGAGCCAAATGTCTCCTACTCACTTACAACTAGTAGAGATTATAATCTTTTCAGACAAGTGAGGTTCCTTAAAAGCAAGAACGCGCGTGCGGCAAAGGTTTATCGTATAGTAGATGTATGGAGATTTTCAAGGAATGCTTGAAGGGATTGGGTTATGACGAGAAGAAGTATGGTTTACATAGCCTTCTGGGGGCGCCACAGCAGCAGTAATTAATAATCGTAGCTTATCAGAAAGCCTGTTGAAGTTACACGGAAGGTGGAAATCGGTCATAGCGAAAGACATGTTTATATTGC
>JAHPZR010044893.1:0-12881 GCA_019787425.1 Platygyra sinensis | reverse complement strand
AGCTGACGTTCCGAGCGTTATTATCCGCACCGACAAAGGGCTAACGCTTCAAATGTCAGCTTTCGAATCTCTTTGCGGTAGCCAATTCACATAATCAATCCAGTTGAAAAAAAAGACAAATTATTTTCCTAGTGTTGCATAATAGACGGACATTCATTATAAAGGTGCCACATAGACTGTCTTCAGTATGGACCTTTTAGCTTGGGCGCTCAGTTTGTTTTCCCTTTACACACGTACTAGACCACGTGATATTCTGTAGAGAATTGTTTTTCATCCATCTAAAAATAATCCAATCACATACATGCGACTATTTGAAAATAAGAAAGCAAGAATTATCACGAGCATCGTCACATGCAGGGTTCGTGCAGGTCATGGAAAACCTGGAAAGTCATGGAATTTAAGAATTTCATTTTCCAGGCCTGAAAATCATGGAATTTAATTCTTGGTCCTTGAAAGTCATGTGGGAGATGCGGTGGCGTCATGGTTAGTGCGCTTGACTCCGGAGCGAGCGGTCCGGGTTCGAACCCTGGCCGGGGACATTGTGTTGTGTTCTTTACTCTCACGGTGCCTCTCTCCACCCGGGTGTATAAATGGGTACCGGTGAATTTAATGCTGGGGGTAACCCTACAATGGACTAGCATCCCATCAAGGAGGGAGTAGAAATACTCCTAGTCGCTTCATGCCACAGAAACTGGGATAAGCTCCGGCCTGGTGGGCCACAATTGGCTCGTATGCAGACTTTATCCTTGACCTTCACCTTGTGTGATAGATTAGTTACTGTAGATGACAAGGCAACGACAATGTACAGATAAAGAGGAGTAATTAAACAGCTTAAACGGCACGCATTTTGGTGGACACCAGAGTTTGTGCCTGTTGAACTGTTTAAGGTCAAAATATACTCTAAAACATGGAAAGGTTTTTGAATTTTTGAAAACTGACAGCTGAACCCATAGTCTTGAAAACTTGACAAGGTCATGCAAAAAGTCATGGAATTTGAAGAGCTCAAAAGAGTATGAACCCTGATATGGTTTGAAATGGGGCAACAAACCGCCTAAGCTAAAACGGTCTATTGCTCAGTTAGGTCGCCTGTGTTGTGCTGCATAGCAAAACGTGGTTATGTGCTCATACAATTTAAAGCAACGGAAGCATTGCGAATGTGCAATTCATGCATAGCGTAAGATGCGCAAGGTCAAGGACCTTCCAGTATAAATCTTAGCCTGTTTGTTTGCTTCTGTAATGTTTACTGGGCTTTGTAAGGGGAAGCAATCATTTTCCGACTTGTTCCTAACCATTTCATATCCTGTAGTTGGTTAGTTTGCTTGTTATCTCTATTGACTCTGACCACTCCATCAAGTTATTAACATGTTGGTCTTTCTCTCTATTTTCAGTTGATTGCTGTTGTCAATCAAGTCAGATCGTTGATTGACATGCACCAAGTGATGTGCGCAGGCCATTTCCTGTACTCGCATCTCAGAGAGGTATGACTCGTTTCCGATTCATCAAACAGGTATCAAATCTGCAGGGTCGTCCCGAGTTCTGCGCGCTACTTTTATGGTCATGATTCCGCCTTTACCACTCAGCGGCATAGTTAGGTGGAAGGGAGGGTGGAGGGAGGGCTCTCGGTCCTGTCCCAAGTAGTACAGTGTCCCAGTCCCCAAGGCCTCATGATCTTTGGACTCGCAAAAATTGTTTTGCACTTTACGGTAAAAAAGGTACACTGAGAGAGTTGATAAACCGGCTCTCGTAAGCTCAATTAAGGTGACTGAAAACAGTTTCGAGTACTTTCCTAGACTCACAGTTTGATGGATCATTACAACCACTCTATACCGGTTGATTCCAAAGTCATGGTATCAACAAACTAAATTTTCAAAAATTTAAGGTGGCTCTGAACCCCCTTCGTAGAATTTTTTTAAACTTTGCAAAAAGTTGCATCTTATCATGCAGATCACAATTCGATAATAAAAAATGGGGGTCACCGAGCTCGTTTTTGAGTTATCAGCGCTTAAAGCTAAAATTAAGGGTGTTTTTAGCAGGTCATATTGTTGCTATGGTGACCTATTGTGCCCCAAAATTAACAGCAACTTGTTCACCGATGATTGGGCAGTTTGTTGATACCATGATTGTGGCATTAACCTATAAAGAGTGGTTAAAATGACCCATCAAACTCTAAGTCTTGGAAAGTACTGGAAACTGTTTTCAGCCACCTTAAGTGCATTTGCACTTAATTCAGTCCGCTTAAGCTCACTTAGTTTAAGACTGAACTCACTAAAAAAATGATATGTTAAATTATGAAACGTGATGGATAACGTTTGACTGGGTTCGATTCGAGAACGCAGACAAATGCCTTATCAGAGAATTATTGTGCAGTCGAACCTCTGGTTGGGGCCACCTCTCGTAAGCGACCATTTTCCCAAAATACCAAAATTTTCCAAGTCAAATCACTACATTTGAAACTTCTTGTAAGCGATCGCGACCACTTTTAAAGCTAAAAGTTTGAAATTTTCTTTTGTTTTCTGACCTTCCGTAAGCGACCAGTGGACAGATAATTGAACGAAAATTGAATATTAAGTTTTGGTAACATCACATTCCTGGATAGTACAAGAGACGGAAATTTCTCAATGGGAAGTACCAGATTTTTTCTCAAAATCGACTCTTCCTATGAATAAAGCATTTAAAACTGGGATAAGTCTCCTCAGTCACCTTATGATTATGTGGCAAAATTTTAACCCAATATGGTTCAAGCTGTCGTAAGCGACCACCCCCCCGTAAGCGCTTACGGGGGGGGGGGGGGGAGGGTTCAACCTCTCTCCTTCACAGAGGCTCCCTATGGGAAATAATTGAGTAGGAGGGCAGCATTCCCCGCGTGCCCTCTCCCAGCCTCCGAACTACCAGCCTACGGTCAGAGCAGCACGAAAGAGGCCTCTGCGGAGCAGAGAGGGGTTCAACTGTAACGTCTGTAGTTGATTCATCATTTTGGACTGCATATTTGTTTTGATGAATACAACTACCCTGATCCCTTAAAATTAGTGCCGCGATACCTAATTGTGACTCCTTGTTTCTCGCCTCCCTTGGGTTAATGAAAAGCTTGTAGTCCTAGGGATATCTACATAAAAAATGTTCTTTCTGTTAGGGTATACCAGATCTGGACATGTTCAGTAAGCCAGCCGTCCTGGGAGCGTTAGCTCGCTTCGTTCTCAATGCCTACGTAACGATGGTAAGTTAACCAACCAAATCTAACCAATAAGTGCAAACGTTTTCTCTTTTCAACCAATCACAAACCAACCGTGAGCAAGCTTCTAAGCGTTTTCCCGCGCTTGGCGCCGGTTGCATATTTCCCCTCGCTTGGCACGATAACATGTTTTTTTTTGTTTGGAGTTTTGATTAGCTCTCTCCCTTGTCTTGTGTTTGTCGTGATTGGTCAGATGTGATTTATTTCGATTTGGTTTTAGTTTGGTTGTCATCATTAAACGGCTTTATAGTACCACACCACTAATACTCTTGAGATTCGATGGCGGAAATAAACAAGAATTTTACGCGACTTCCACTCTGCGGTATCGCTAGATCCTTGCTAGATTAAGAATATAAACTTATATGTCAAATTAGTTCGTATCTAAGTAGTTGAAGACTTTTCATCGAAATTTCCTGAAGAACTACCGACATTGTCCCTGCTGTTCTTTAAACATATTTTGCCTTTCCTCGACTTCCCTTTCCACACTCTTAGCAAGAGGATTTTGACGTTTTTTGTTAATGCTACGTTTATATTTCTGCCTCATCAAGTCTAAAAACAAGAAAGCAGCAGCTCTTCCTTTCGTCCTTGCAGCGCCACTAGATTCAGAAAAAGGTAAGGATGACAGCATTTTAACAATACCAGCTTTTTCATACTCCAATATGAATTACTACATTCATCTCCCCATAGAATGCAGAAGACACTCCAGGATACGGGTCGCGTTTCTCTAAGTTAGCTTCTTTTTACTATCAGATAAAAATCTCTATTATCAGTATAGAAAAATTCAGCATCTTGAAAACCTGTTTACTTATTATGTTTTATTTTCATTTGGTGGCTTAGTTTATAGGTTCTTGCGAACGTCAATTAAATACGAAAGTAATTCAGTTTTTTCCTCAACCCATTCCAGGATTTCTCAATTGAGAACACGGTTTGTCGGTTGCTTCTTATTTCGAGGGAAAATTATTTTCAGTACAATGACCTTATCTTTAGCCATCGTGAAGATTTCACCAACATAAATTGGAACGTCTCAGTTATACTCCTTTCGTTTCAGGGACTTGCCTCTTGGTTGGAGTGCCGCCTATCGCTGATGATTCATGCAAAAAGTAAGTATCCCAGGCTAGCTAGTCTACACTCTAGTTACCGTGTGCGACATAAACAACAATCGAACAATAGAAAACATAACGTCTTTCAGTAGGTGACCATTTGCGAGCGTTGTACCCAGTCCTAATAAACCCGGCAAAAGTTGACTAAAGTGTCTTCGTTGACTTTCAGTCACATAGCCCGTTACAATTACGTTTATGGAAGTGATGCGTTTTAAGTTCTTATCTAATTTATTTCCATTTCTTTTGTAGTTTCTTGGGGAAAGCTTTGAAATGGCCGCCAGCAAAACCAAGTCCAGAACAATTCACGACCACTTTGACCCCGCAGGTAGACCTTTCACAGTTTGTGTCATGTAAAGTTATTAGTTTCAAACGAAACTTTTTGGCTGCGTCGGTGAACAAATGAAACACTCAGCTATTTAGCAATTTGGATTTGATTAAGGTAAATCAAGAAGTTGACGTTTGAGCGTTGGCCTTTCGTCAGGGCTAACGCATGTGTTATACGCTGTACAAAAACTAATACCTTTGGTGCGAAAATATGCACCTTCATTTTGTCTACGTTCATTGCCTTTTTGTGTAGCGAATAGTTTGCGAGAGTGAAGCTTGAAGAAAGCTTTGAGCAGACTAAAGACAAATAACTTTAAATTTATTCGTGAATGAATATATGAAAGATTCTATATTTTCCCTGCGGATACCAGCTCCCAGTTGGCTTGATAGCTCAGTTGGTAGAGCACTGTACCGATGATCGGTATCGCAGAGGTCATGCGTTCGAATGCCATTGAAAATTTTCGAAAATTTAAGGTGGCTCTGAACCCCAGGTACAGAATTTTTTAAAACTTTGCCAAAAGTTGCATCTTATCCTGCTTATAAAAATTCGATAACAAGAAAAAAATTCACCGTGCCGTTTTTGAAATAT
The DNA here is from genome assembly GCA_019787425.1 of Platygyra sinensis. Lineage (NCBI taxonomy): Eukaryota > Metazoa > Cnidaria > Anthozoa > Scleractinia > Merulinidae > Platygyra > Platygyra sinensis. The sequence goes on along the minus strand of JAHPZR010044893.1, from coordinate 7,639 downwards.
ACGCGCTTAAAGCTGAAATTAAGGGTGTTTTAGCAGGTCATAGTGTTGCTATGGTAACCTATTGTGTCACGAAAATGATACCAACGTGTTCATCAGTGATTGGGCAGTTTTCTGATACCATGGTTGTAGCATCAATTGATAAAGAGTGGTAATTATGACCCATCAAAATCTACGTCTTGGAAAGTGCTGGAAACTGTTTTAAGCCACCTTAAATGCTTTGTTGGCCAAAATAAGAATCTGCGCGAGCTCAGTTTTTCAAGTACGTTTTTAAACTGTACCTTTTTTCCGTTTTGCAGTGATAGAAATGAAGAGTGAAGACCGTGGAAAGTTCTCGATGCCCTCTCGGCTCTTCTCATCCCCAAATAAACTTAATTCAGCAACTCAGTTAAACTTCCTTCCTTCTTCATGCATTTTGAATGATCCATCATATTTTGTAAGACGTTTCTATAATTCCTTCGCCAAGTTTGAATTTTAAACAAGAACTTTTCCTCAGCATGTCAGCTAAGCGAGCAGAATTTGGAGCTATTTCTTTTCCTGATGGGCCGGACTCAAAGGGTGGACAATTTCATGAAGTTATGGTCTTAAATTTGACTTGTACATACACATTCAATTTGTTGCTTGTAGATAGCAGTAAACCATTATAAGGCATCTTTATTGTGACGGAAAAGCAGACCCACTGGGGACTGTTACGTCTGTGTATAAAACTGAAAGTCTTTATACTCATGGGAGACATCAAATTATAAACTTCTACCTTATTGTTACTTATTTTCGCGAGACTTATTTTTCGCAGTCTCGGCGATTTTCAGATAATCGCAAAATTTAAGACCCGCGAGAAAAAAGTTCCCTGAAAATTGACCACGCGAAATTTAATTCCGTCCTATATAATCTTTATTGATCAAGACAACGCCAGTTTTTCTACATAGTTATCTTTTCCCTGTTCTCTATTCAATTTTGGGCGTTATAACTCTCCTCATCCATCTAAGGGCCTCTTCATATGAGCCCGGTCAACCGGGCTGGCTCGGTTTCCGAGATCTCGCCTCGCCACTCTTTTCTTTGTAAAAATATCGATGTGTTCCGGCATATGAGAGGCCGGGCTGGCCCGGTTACCGAGATCCGGTTTTTGCGACCGAGATATCGGTAAGCGGGATGAAAATTTTCCCATATGAACACTCCAGCCCGGTGACCGGGACGAAACTTTTAAAACAAAATAGCTTCGCCCTCTCAACATAGCGGCCAAAATGGCATAATTTTGGTCTTGTATGCATTTCCACTTTAGAGGTATGCGAATTAGCTTTATTAGTAAAGTTACAAGAGTCCACAAAGCTATGACTGTCGCGAACAATACAAATTTATGTTCTACCGTTTTGGTTGTTTTTTTGAATTCATCCCGATCGACCGGGCTGAAATTTCCCATATGAACACAACACAGAATTCGTCCCGGTACCGGGCCAGAGTTACCGGGCTCGTGAAGAGGCCCTCTATAAATGAATGTGATCTTCTTGCTGCAAGGCGCGAAATTTAAGTCCCGCGAAATATATTGGTACCGTGTTCTCGCAAAAAATAAGCAACAATAAAGTACTCGGAATTGAATCTATCTCGAACCCCTTCGGTCAAGAACAGGCATACAACTATAAAGAGCAAGGTGACCTCTAAGAATTCACTGAGCTTACAGACTTTTATCTTCCTCATTTTGAACATCATGTTGTTGGCACTGTTGATCGGAAGCTTGTCGAGTACATGTCCATTTTGAAACACCAATTTCATGACTGGAATGGTGCGGGAAAACGCAGCTGTCCGGTAGGCTCTCGACTATTTGAGGCATAACATCATTACTTCTGTGTGTCAGATATTGATCTGTGAGTTACGCTAAATTTTTTTATCTCGTGTACAGTTTATCGTAGATCGAATTAAAGGTACTCTAACAATTAATGAGGCTTTTCGTTTTCTAGGGAAGGGCTTTGTGGTGAGAGGGGAGGCTTAGTAAACAAAGATGCAAGTTCAAACTGAAAGCCAAGAATTATGCTTTGGCTTTCAACCGAGGATCAGGAAGCTGTTTTCCAGAGGGATCCTTCTATGGGTTATCAAACTAATCTGCAGTTATATATTGCAGATCTATGGCAGGAGAGCCACTGCGAGTCCCCAGTTTGGACCTGGACTCTATCTGCAAAAACGGAAAAAAGGTACAGTTTAAAAACGTACTGAAAAACTGAGCTCGCGCAGATTCTTATTTTGGCCAACAAAGCATTTAAGGTGGCTTAAAACAGTTTCCAGCACTTTCCAAGACGTAGATTTTGATGGGTCATAATTACCACTCTTTATCAATTGATGCTACAACCATGGTATCAGAAAACTGCCCAATCACTGATGAACACGTTGGTATCATTTTCGTGACACAATAGGTTACCATAGCAACACTATGACCTGCTAAAACACCCTTAATTTCAGCTTTAAGCGCGTATATTTCAAAAACGGCACGGTGAATTTTTTTCTTGTTATCGAATTTTTATAAGCAGGATAAGATGCAACTTTTGGCAAAGTTTTAAAAAATTCTGTACCTGGGGTTCAGAGCACCTTAAATTTTCGAAAATTTTCAATGGCATTCGAACGCATGACCTCTGCGATACCGATCATCGGTACAGTGCTCTACCAACTGAGCTATCAAGCCAACTGGGAGCTGGTATCCGCAGGGAAAATATAGAATCTTTCATATATTCATTCACGAATAAATTTAAAGTTATTTGTCTTTAGTCTGCTCAAAGCTTTCTTCAAGCTTCACTCTCGCAAACTATTCGCTACACAAAAAGGCAATGAACGTAGACAAAATGAAGGTGCATATTTTCGCACCAAAGGTATTAGTTTTTGTACAGCGTATAACACATGCGTTAGCCCTGACGAAAGGCCAACGCTCAAACGTCAACTTCTTGATTTACCTTAATCAAATCCAAATTGCTAAATAGCTGAGTGTTTCATTTGTTCACCGACGCAGCCAAAAAGTTTCGTTTGAAACTAATAACTTTACATGACACAAACTGTGAAAGGTCTACCTGCGGGGTCAAAGTGGTCGTGAATTGTTCTGGACTTGGTTTTGCTGGCGGCCATTTCAAAAGCTTTCCCCAAGAAACTACAAAAGAAATGGAAATAAATTAGATAAGAACTTAAAACGCATCACTTCCATAAACGTAATTGTAACGGGCTATGTGACTGAAAGTCAACGAAGACACTTTAGTCAACTTTTGCCGGGTTTATTAGGACTGGGTACAACGCTCGCAAATGGTCACCTACTGAAAGACGTTATGTTTTCTATTGTTCGATTGTTGTTTATGTCGCACACGGTAACTAGAGTGTAGACTAGCTAGCCTGGGATACTTACTTTTTGCATGAATCATCAGCGATAGGCGGCACTCCAACCAAGAGGCAAGTCCCTGAAACGAAAGGAGTATAACTGAGACGTTCCAATTTATGTTGGTGAAATCTTCACGATGGCTAAAGATAAGGTCATTGTACTGAAAATAATTTTCCCTCGAAATAAGAAGCAACCGACAAACCGTGTTCTCAATTGAGAAATCCTGGAATGGGTTGAGGAAAAAACTGAATTACTTTCGTATTTAATTGACGTTCGCAAGAACCTATAAACTAAGCCACCAAATGAAAATAAAACATAATAAGTAAACAGGTTTTCAAGATGCTGAATTTTTCTATACTGATAATAGAGATTTTTATCTGATAGTAAAAAGAAGCTAACTTAGAGAAACGCGACCCGTATCCTGGAGTGTCTTCTGCATTCTATGGGGAGATGAATGTAGTAATTCATATTGGAGTATGAAAAAGCTGGTATTGTTAAAATGCTGTCATCCTTACCTTTTTCTGAATCTAGTGGCGCTGCAAGGACGAAAGGAAGAGCTGCTGCTTTCTTGTTTTTAGACTTGATGAGGCAGAAATATAAACGTAGCATTAACAAAAAACGTCAAAATCCTCTTGCTAAGAGTGTGGAAAGGGAAGTCGAGGAAAGGCAAAATATGTTTAAAGAACAGCAGGGACAATGTCGGTAGTTCTTCAGGAAATTTCGATGAAAAGTCTTCAACTACTTAGATACGAACTAATTTGACATATAAGTTTATATTCTTAATCTAGCAAGGATCTAGCGATACCGCAGAGTGGAAGTCGCGTAAAATTCTTGTTTATTTCCGCCATCGAATCTCAAGAGTATTAGTGGTGTGGTACTATAAAGCCGTTTAATGATGACAACCAAACTAAAACCAAATCGAAATAAATCACATCTGACCAATCACGACAAACACAAGACAAGGGAGAGAGCTAATCAAAACTCCAAACAAAAAAAAACATGTTATCGTGCCAAGCGAGGGGAAATATGCAACCGGCGCCAAGCGCGGGAAAACGCTTAGAAGCTTGCTCACGGTTGGTTTGTGATTGGTTGAAAAGAGAAACGTTTGCACTTATTGGTTAGATTTGGTTGGTTAACTTACCATCGTTACGTAGGCATTGAGAACGAAGCGAGCTAACGCTCCCAGGACGGCTGGCTTACTGAACATGTCCAGATCTGGTATACCCTAACAGAAAGAACATTTTTTATGTAGATATCCCTAGGACTACAAGCTTTTCATTAACCCAAGGGAGGCGAGAAACAAGGAGTCACAATTAGGTATCGCGGCACTAATTTTAAGGGATCAGGGTAGTTGTATTCATCAAAACAAATATGCAGTCCAAAATGATGAATCAACTACAGACGTTACAGTTGAACCCCTCTCTGCTCCGCAGAGGCCTCTTTCGTGCTGCTCTGACCGTAGGCTGGTAGTTCGGAGGCTGGGGAGAGGGCACGCGGGGAATGCTGCCCTCCTACTCAATTATTTCCCATAGGGAGCCTCTGTGAAGGAGAGAGGTTGAACCCTCCCCCCCCCCCCCCCCGTAAGCGCTTACGGGGGGGTGGTCGCTTACGACAGCTTGAACCATATTGGGTTAAAATTTTGCCACATAATCATAAGGTGACTGAGGAGACTTATCCCAGTTTTAAATGCTTTATTCATAGGAAGAGTCGATTTTGAGAAAAAATCTGGTACTTCCCATTGAGAAATTTCCGTCTCTTGTACTATCCAGGAATGTGATGTTACCAAAACTTAATATTCAATTTTCGTTCAATTATCTGTCCACTGGTCGCTTACGGAAGGTCAGAAAACAAAAGAAAATTTCAAACTTTTAGCTTTAAAAGTGGTCGCGATCGCTTACAAGAAGTTTCAAATGTAGTGATTTGACTTGGAAAATTTTGGTATTTTGGGAAAATGGTCGCTTACGAGAGGTGGCCCCAACCAGAGGTTCGACTGCACAATAATTCTCTGATAAGGCATTTGTCTGCGTTCTCGAATCGAACCCAGTCAAACGTTATCCATCACGTTTCATAATTTAACATATCATTTTTTTAGTGAGTTCAGTCTTAAACTAAGTGAGCTTAAGCGGACTGAATTAAGTGCAAATGCACTTAAGGTGGCTGAAAACAGTTTCCAGTACTTTCCAAGACTTAGAGTTTGATGGGTCATTTTAACCACTCTTTATAGGTTAATGCCACAATCATGGTATCAACAAACTGCCCAATCATCGGTGAACAAGTTGCTGTTAATTTTGGGGCACAATAGGTCACCATAGCAACAATATGACCTGCTAAAAACACCCTTAATTTTAGCTTTAAGCGCTGATAACTCAAAAACGAGCTCGGTGACCCCCATTTTTTATTATCGAATTGTGATCTGCATGATAAGATGCAACTTTTTGCAAAGTTTAAAAAAATTCTACGAAGGGGGTTCAGAGCCACCTTAAATTTTTGAAAATTTAGTTTGTTGATACCATGACTTTGGAATCAACCGGTATAGAGTGGTTGTAATGATCCATCAAACTGTGAGTCTAGGAAAGTACTCGAAACTGTTTTCAGTCACCTTAATTGAGCTTACGAGAGCCGGTTTATCAACTCTCTCAGTGTACCTTTTTTACCGTAAAGTGCAAAACAATTTTTGCGAGTCCAAAGATCATGAGGCCTTGGGGACTGGGACACTGTACTACTTGGGACAGGACCGAGAGCCCTCCCTCCACCCTCCCTTCCACCTAACTATGCCGCTGAGTGGTAAAGGCGGAATCATGACCATAAAAGTAGCGCGCAGAACTCGGGACGACCCTGCAGATTTGATACCTGTTTGATGAATCGGAAACGAGTCATACCTCTCTGAGATGCGAGTACAGGAAATGGCCTGCGCACATCACTTGGTGCATGTCAATCAACGATCTGACTTGATTGACAACAGCAATCAACTGAAAATAGAGAGAAAGACCAACATGTTAATAACTTGATGGAGTGGTCAGAGTCAATAGAGATAACAAGCAAACTAACCAACTACAGGATATGAAATGGTTAGGAACAAGTCGGAAAATGATTGCTTCCCCTTACAAAGCCCAGTAAACATTACAGAAGCAAACAAACAGGCTAAGATTTATACTGGAAGGTCCTTGACCTTGCGCATCTTACGCTATGCATGAATTGCACATTCGCAATGCTTCCGTTGCTTTAAATTGTATGAGCACATAACCACGTTTTGCTATGCAGCACAACACAGGCGACCTAACTGAGCAATAGACCGTTTTAGCTTAGGCGGTTTGTTGCCCCATTTCAAACCATATCAGGGTTCATACTCTTTTGAGCTCTTCAAATTCCATGACTTTTTGCATGACCTTGTCAAGTTTTCAAGACTATGGGTTCAGCTGTCAGTTTTCAAAAATTCAAAAACCTTTCCATGTTTTAGAGTATATTTTGACCTTAAACAGTTCAACAGGCACAAACTCTGGTGTCCACCAAAATGCGTGCCGTTTAAGCTGTTTAATTACTCCTCTTTATCTGTACATTGTCGTTGCCTTGTCATCTACAGTAACTAATCTATCACACAAGGTGAAGGTCAAGGATAAAGTCTGCATACGAGCCAATTGTGGCCCACCAGGCCGGAGCTTATCCCAGTTTCTGTGGCATGAAGCGACTAGGAGTATTTCTACTCCCTCCTTGATGGGATGCTAGTCCATTGTAGGGTTACCCCCAGCATTAAATTCACCGGTACCCATTTATACACCCGGGTGGAGAGAGGCACCGTGAGAGTAAAGAACACAACACAATGTCCCCGGCCAGGGTTCGAACCCGGACCGCTCGCTCCGGAGTCAAGCGCACTAACCATGACGCCACCGCATCTCCCACATGACTTTCAAGGACCAAGAATTAAATTCCATGATTTTCAGGCCTGGAAAATGAAATTCTTAAATTCCATGACTTTCCAGGTTTTCCATGACCTGCACGAACCCTGCATGTGACGATGCTCGTGATAATTCTTGCTTTCTTATTTTCAAATAGTCGCATGTATGTGATTGGATTATTTTTAGATGGATGAAAAACAATTCTCTACAGAATATCACGTGGTCTAGTACGTGTGTAAAGGGAAAACAAACTGAGCGCCCAAGCTAAAAGGTCCATACTGAAGACAGTCTATGTGGCACCTTTATAATGAATGTCCGTCTATTATGCAACACTAGGAAAATAATTTGTCTTTTTTTTCAACTGGATTGATTATGTGAATTGGCTACCGCAAAGAGATTCGAA
>JAHPZR010044891.1:0-27369 GCA_019787425.1 Platygyra sinensis | reverse complement strand
CTATTTAATTTCAGTCAGCACTATTTTTGTAACACATAATATTTTACTACGTTCGTTTTATAATACTGCCAGTCATTATGTATATTTTATTCATGTTCTTGTTTTGCATATATTATTTCTGGTGGCCTTTATCACCAGGGAAGTTCATTCCTGTTGCTAGGTCTTCCAGCAGCTATTTATTTATATGTTTGCATGTACATATATTCATCTGCTGTAAAATTATTAAACCCTTCTAACATATGTAAATTGATAGTCGTTTGAAAGTTCAAGGTATTTTATTCTTAGACATAAACAAAATTCTCCGATTACAAGTAACGCTAGACCCGTCTCATGCAAAGAATGTTTCCATATCTCAAACCGCCCTCTCCCTATTCACGAACACTTGCATGAAATTTCTAAGTTTCTTGACACAGAGACTTAGTTTCTGCTCAACAAATGTTGTCAAAGTGCAAGTCTCTTCAATTTAAAAGGAAAAAACATTTCGCTGGGACGAGGTGGATTTGAACCCGGGGTGCTGGCACGGTAGTCTTCCGCCCTAACCACTAGACCACCGAGGAAACGCAACGGACGATTGGTTTAATTTAAGTACCATATCGAAAACCCGAACGCTATAAAGAAGCTAACCATTTAGACTGCAAAACAGTCGTATTTTTTGCGAACGAGAGCGACGGTCCATATTCGAACGAAAGGACTGGAGCGAGGATCACGCTTACGGCGCTTCGCGCCTTCCGAAAACGTCCGAAAACGACTGTTTTGCAGTCTAGTAACCATTAACCCCTTGCATTAACCCTAACCCTAATCAGTATTTTCAGTGCTTAGGCCTATAATCAGTATTTACTTTGTGTACGCATCACAAGGTATCTAAGGGACGTTTGAGATATGGCGACAAGTCCTAACCATCTTTTAAATTGTTTCCGGGTAATGTTTTCTCGCAAAACGTTGTTGCTAAATATTACGTAATGTTTTTGTGAGCGCAAGAGTTAAAAAAGCGCGGTTTTAATTTTTTTAAAAATTCTTGTTTGTTATGTTTCAGTAGCTTTGATTAGAAAAATAGCAAAAAGAACGAGAATATTAACTTTCGATTGAGGCCACTGGCGCGCGCTTCGTAATCTTGCATAACCCTATTGAGCCACCTTAAGTACATTTACAGTATCATGATCATGATCATTATCATTATCATTCTCATTGTCATTATCATTGTCATTGTCATTGTCATTATCATTATCATTATCATTGTCATTATCATTATCAGTATCTTTATCTTTATCTTTATCATTATCATTATCGCAAGAAGATTGGTACTAACACTAAACAGAAATTAATTTCTCTCGCCCAGAAACACAACATGATCCCTTGCTGTGAATTGAACCCGGAATTCTTTATTTCGAGTCTAACACGAAATTCTATAAGTACTGGCCCCTGGGCTGGTTCATCTAAAAATGTGAGCTCAACGTTTGTTTTTATCTACAGTACTCCGATTATGAAAAGGTTGTGATCGAGGATCGCGTTGCTAAGGAACAAGCCAGACGCAAAGCAGAGCAGGAACTCGAGGAACTCAAGGCTGCTACAAAAGTAAGTTCCGAAACACCGTTTTGCTCTTCCGTGTTCACCATGCTGTAAAAGCTTCAAAGCACCCTAGATAGCCATTTTGTCTCGGCCGCAAAATGGGTGGATTGTAGTGCCAGGCGTTCTTAGCGGAGAGTGCGGAAACTGGGGATGAGAATTACGACGGTTTTCTAATCCGCGTGTGCAATAATGCTGTGTGTTAGGCCTTATGCGCTCATCTCGCATGCAAAGATGTCGAGCATTTTCGGAACGGGTCGGTCCACGAATTCTATAGACCAAGCTTTACAAAATCCCCAAGTTTGGTGTAAATAAGCCCAATAGTAAGCAAGGTACAGCCATTTGAAAATGTCAAAACGGACGCTGTCTGAACACAGTGTCCGGATGGCCATACATTTCTATGTTAATTTTAATCTCTGTATCTCAGTCAAGACTAGCCGATTAACACCAACCTTTGGGTTTTGTGAATAGCGAAGATATTTGTTTACAAACATTGTTTTTGTTATTTAAATGTTGAAAACGTTAAACAAAAGAACTCTTTGTTTTACCAGCCAATAGTTCTCTGGTTGGCATATTAATAACAATAGGTGACGTCACTGATATCTTTGCTATATCGGTGTGCTCTTTATGACTATGTGGATCAATAGTTGCTCATCCCATAATTTACAGACTCGTACCTAGTCCTTTTCGGTTTGAAATTAGGCAATAGCTGAGTGTAGTGTGTGCGACCAAGTATAAGTAAACTATGTCTAAGTTTAGCCTGCGTACCTTGACGGTTTTAAACCTCGCGCTCAAATTGATTAAAAAATCGCTTAAGCAGCCTAGCTACGCAGGCTATGTTTCGTTCCCAAACGTCGTGATCCTTTTGGTTCTACAGCGGTTTCTCTCAATGCATGTTAAAGAAAACTGTTACTAATATTGAACGCATGCGCGCAATCAACCAGAGCGTCCTCTCGTTCCCAGAGCCTCGTTCCCCTTGACCAGCGGTCGGAAAACAAGAGCTCTGGGAGCAACCATTTTGAAATAACAATGGAAATAACCGAATTCTGCCCATCCGGTCTCACGCAGTCTGCATCTACGGCGCATGCCTGAAATGGATGCTCCCAGAGCCTCTCGATTCCTGCCGCAGGCCAGAAGGATCGTGGGCTCTGGGGACGAGAATGTTGGCTTGCCGAAAATGTGAGGGCTGTGGGGACGATATTGGAATAGGAACGATTAAATGTTCAAACATGGTTTTGCCTTTTCTTTCAGTTACAGTCCTGGTGGAGAGGGACCATGGTACGTAAACAACTAGGACCTTACAGTAAGAAAAAGAAGAAGAAAGGGAAAAAGGGAAAGAAATCCGGAAAAAAAGGAGGAAAGAAGAAAAAGAAGTAATTCAAACCATTCAACAAGGCTGTACAGTAAATTGTAATCACTTGTATAGGATGAACAACTTACGCTAACATCTCAAACTTGTGTAAATTTTTCAATAAAATGTCGATTTGAAAGGAGACCGTTATTTATTGTTATTTTTAGTTAAATTCCGGGGAAGAGCGGTTTTGTTTTGCTCTCTCAGCCGGCTTTTCTTCTTTCTGTGATTTTCTTCTTTTTTTTTAACCCCAAATAAGGGGGGTGGGGGGGGCTCTCCACTAGATCCCCCACTGGAGACCTTGCCACAAAGACATTACGGCTTCTCTCTGCCCACCAAAGCTAACTGACCTAATTTGGTACTGGACGCGTGACCAAGTAATAAAATCCTGACCATCACGGTACTGCGCGTTCTATTTTATTTTCTATTTTAAGCGTAAAACCACGAAGCCCAAGTTAATTATTCACTCCCTTTTATTATAACGAAAATAAACTTCCTCATGTATCAATAAAGAAACGTGACACTTCCCACTCTAATTGCGTTACGTTACGCAATATTATTATAACACTCGCAACACAATTTGCGTCACAGGTTTCAAAAGGTTGAGTGCAAATTTGTCTAGAAACCTAGACTACTCGCTCGGTGAGCGCCGGAGCGGATTCGCTACGATCATAAAAACTGAAAACAATATCTTTTAGCAGGTGAAACCAGATTTCGGCGTAAAACAGTTTAATAAGCGTAACCCTTCAATAAAGCTTGTTACCATACATAATATTACTTGATCAGTGAACTCGATCTATTCTGAGCCTCACAATATTAGTCGGGTAAACAAATACTGAACCCTTTTGTCTCATTTTCACTTGAGCAAGACGTATAATTTTCAGTAAGGATTTCTCCGTCAACCTATTGTCGTTTGCCACAGTTTTCCAGATTGTACACAACTTTAGAGGAGATTTTGCGGAGAATAATATACGAAGAAAACTATCATTTTCTCTCAGATGGCATTTCAGTGTAAAGCGTGTTTTGTAGGCGTGAATTTACATTAGTTAAGTTCCAGCAAAGTGTACGAAAATTGTGTTCGAAATTTGTCCGAAGTGAGTTTAAGTGCCCGAAATTAAATGTCTGAAATTTTACGTCCTAAATATTTTGCAAGTAATGTTGAACCATTCGATTGAAGAATTAGTAAAATGTACAATTATTCCATTCTTGTTGGATAAGACGTGATTCTAACCGGAGTTTGTTATTTATCACCTGTATCCCACGTGGGGTCACTGGATGAGCTCTTATTACCCAGTGGAAAAACAATGATGAGATATTTCCAGATGCTATTAGAAACAGTCTGCTACACTTTTCCAAAATCAGATATAATTTTCTGCTTACTGCTCTCCATTCTACCAAAAATGTTAACAACAGACTTGCAGGTGTTTGAAGAAAATCACATTAACATTTTGAAAAGCAAGCTCATTTCAAATTCAAGCAAAATTTACCATCAGCACAATAATACATTCATAGCACTTTTAAGAACTGTCACTGGTTAATATTTGCCACCGGCTATTAAACTTCTAACTCGATTCCAAAGGTTTTACTTCTAAAATGAAAGGAAATGAATAATGTTGAGGTGGCTGATAAAATTATATCAAAATCGTGTTATTCTAAATTGTGTTTTGCTTCCATATTATGTAGGTCTGTTACGTGATTGTGAAGGACAACTTAACCGACGTCAGCGCAAATGTTCCGTTTTAAAAAAGCTTCCGTACATGCATGCAACGAAACAACACATATTTCTACAGAACACGACTAACGTCAGAGACAACAATGTTTCAAAAGTTAATGGCAGTTAGACCCTAAGGGATATTTTGCTGCAAAATGATCCGTCTGAAAATTTATTCATCTCACGTTTTGCGATTGAACTGAAAGTCAATTCCTCATGGAAGCAGCTGCAATAACCAGCTGTCTTTTTAAACTAAACAGGCAGAAGAGCAAACGAACATGTCAACGGAGAAAAATTGCACGCTCAACTTGACCGCTACTTCTTCTGTCATTTTAGCCTCGTTAAATGGCGTTTCTGGCTTCTTGACAATAATTGGTAACTCGATTATTCTTCTGGCATTGCACAAAACACCTTCTCTTAAGAAGACAACCTCAAATTACTTTGTGGGCTCACTGGCTTGCGCCGACCTGTCTGTGGGTCTGTTTGCGAACTCGTTGTACGTGGCTTTAAGTGGCTTTGTTTCTCTTCAAGAAATTCAAGAGTTAAAGAACGCTGAAACGTTTGTTTGGCTGTTAACTACAACTGTTACAACTTCCAATTTGTGTTTTGTAGCAGCTGATCGTTATGTGGCTATAATTCACCCTCTAAGATACCCAGACGTGATAACCACCAACCGACTCTTCCGGGCAATTATTGGTATGTGGATTTTCGCTGTTTTATTTGCAACCATTCCTTTTTACCTTCCATACAGCGAATTGCCCAAACTGTGGATAGCTGGTTCCTTTGTGACATTTTTCTTTCCTTTAGCAGTTCTTTTGTTTTGCTATTGCCGCATTTATTTGGTTGTAAAAGAGCAAAATTCCCGGTTGAAAAGACAGCCCACCTTCGACCATCCAACGCCATCTGCGGAAAAGCTGAAAAATAGAAAAGTAGCCACAACATTTGCAATTATGACTGGCATTTTTGTTGCTTTATTTCTGCCGACGCTTGTGGTTAACTTTCTAGGCATGGCCTTACGAAGGCAATGCCATATAGTAAAACTAAATATGGTTTGGTTTTGGGCGGCGGCTGTGTCGTTTACTTCTTCTACGGTAAATCCTTGGATCTACGCAATACGAATGACAGATTTCAAGCGGGCCATAAAAGTGTTATTAAGAAGGACATTGAAGTCTCAGCACAATATCAGGGAGTGATATCATAGGCGCAACGCACAGATCTTGTAGGTCTCAGACAGAAATTTGAAAAAGCAACTTTATTTCTACGGCTCAGTCCACCGTCCACACTAATCCGTCAACAAAACGTAGCTTTTTTTTCTTCTTTGTCACTTTTCAACCTTTAATGCAAACATTTTTTTAAAGTCAATTTTACTGTATTTGATCATGATGTGTCGCTGACAGCTTTTAAGCATGACATTAACCTCCTAATTAATTCTAAGTTAATTCAATCTTTATGTCCCTGGTTACAACCGACATTTAGTCCAGTTGGCTTCTTGAATAAAGATTATTTTATGCTCCTGGTATAAGTAGCGATAGTTGCGCGAACATACTCTGACATCGCCTTAAATGCAAAAACCGATATTTTCCTCGTCATGCACACCTACTGCGCTTGCGCAGACGACAAACCCGCTGGCAGTAGAGTCGCGATGAGTGCTTTGCAAATCACAAGATCGCGGCTCCACATAGTCGCCCAATGCTCCCCTCTCTCCGACCCCTGCCCTCCCGGTTGAATGAAGTGTTCAGTTTTAAAAAAGACAAACCATTAAACGTTTACAAATCCAGGTTGGTTTTGGTCGTAAATTGTAAGTTTTCGACTGAATAGCTAAATCATTTTTAAGTCAAACCTCTACTCACAGCGAATGGTTTTTTTTCAAAGCAGTTTCGTTTTTGAACACTAGTTTGGAATATATATTTTTTTCACGTTGTGCCCGTAGCGAAAAACTGTTTTTAAAAATGGAAATGGTAAATGGTATTTTGGCGAGAATTCAAGTAAAATATAGACTGAAAGTGATTGAAATATCTTGGAAGTTGACCCCTCTGACCTTGAAGTAAAATCACATTTGCCAGAAGGTTCGAAACTAGTTGAAGTCATTATCACTTTTTAAGCCCAACACGTTTTAGAGTTTTAGCCTTGTGCAGTAAATTACTTTTTACGAGCACTCCACAGGGTTTATCTCGTGCAAGGTTTTTGTCAAAACTGACCTGATCATTGAGCGCCAATGGTGATCTCATCTAGTGAGATTCCTTGTAGCCGTCTCGCTTGCACCGGCGATAATGGAAGAAAATTGTTCGCAAACCTTAACCACTGAATCTTCCATCGTGTTAGCCTCATTCAATGGCGTTTCTGGCATTTCAACAATAGCTGGTAACTCGATCATTCTTCTAACATTGTACAAAACACCATCTCTCCAGACGGTCTCCAACTATTTTGTTGGCTCGCTGGCGGGCGCTGATCTCTTTGTGGGTCTGTTTGCCAACTCGTTGTACGTGGCATTAAGTGGTTTCGTTTCTCTTCAAGAAATACAAGAGTTGAAGAACGCTGAAACTTTTGTTTGGTTGTTCACGACAACTGTTACGACCCTTAGTTTGTGTTTTGTCGCAATAGATCGTTATGTGGCGATTAGCCGACCTATGCTATACCCACGGATTTCAACAACAAAGCGATTTTTCCTGGCGACTATGTCTATATGGATCTTTGCTGTGCTATTCTCAGCCATCAGTTTTTGTCTTCCGTACAGCGACTTGCCGAAACTGTGGATAATTGGCTCTATTGTGACCTTTTTCCTTCCGTTAGGCGTACTCGTCTTTTGCTATTGCCGCATTTACCTGGCGGCAAAGGAACACATTTCGAGGTGGAAAACAAGGCAGCCGACTTTGGACGGCTCGACTCGATCTGTTGATGAGTTGAGGAATACAAAAGCAGCCTTTACATTTGCGATCATCACTGGGCTTTTTGCTACATTGTTCCTGCCAACGCTAATTGTGAACTTTGGTGCGATCGCCTTACAAAGACATTGCCATAGAATATGGCTTAACATTGCATGGTTTTGGGCGGCAGCTCTGTCATACACTTCCGCGGTGATAAACCCTTGGATCTACGCCATTAGAATGGCGAATTTCAAAAAAGCTTTAAAACAGCTTCTGTGGAAGACACCAAGTTCTAAAAACAAAATCAAACCGACTTAATAACGTCCAACTGCGTCCTAAAGCCTATAAGCGAGTGTGAATGCAAAGAAAAATCAAGTGACTCGTGCGGCATTCCATGGTATACCACTCGAAAGCGATGGATAACTAGTATGTACTCAGGGAACATCAAAGAATTAATTCTGGCATTCAAAAGAAAAAAGAATTAAGAACTCTGTTACGCGACATTAACGACACTGATATTTCACTACCAATGGAGGACAGAAAAATTAATAGTCCCAATAATAGTGACATGCAGATATTGTAGCCATATCTACAAGCGATATCTTGCCTTCGGAGACATTTTTAAGTATGCGTGCAGCTCCCTTTCGAAAGCCGTTTTAATATCTTAAGCGTAAAGGATGCTGAGTAATAAATAATGCATGGTAATTGAACCTCGGGTCGTGCAGTTTTGATCCGAAATCACAAGTATGATTTTAGACCAAGCTTGCACGACCCGAGGTTCAATTACCACTTTATTATATCCATTTTGAAATCGCACAATTTAATAGCCTGATTGGTTAGTTTAAACAAACCTTAAAATCTGATTGGATGTTTTGTTTTACTGTCCCATTCTGATTTGCTGGGAAAAAAGATGCGATTTAGAGACAGGATTACCTCGCGGTTGATCATCAGCCAGAGTTTCGTTCGGTGTATTAGAAAAAATAAATTATTACATATCCTAACATTTACATAAAATAATTTCACTCTATATATTTAAACAATCACATAATATGTGAATATGTGTATACCCATTCTGATTGGCTAGGAAAAAGATGCGATTTAGAGCAAAAGATAGTGCGATTCGTGAATAAATCGCACCGCTGAGAGCCAATCGAATTGCAAGGATAACCAGTGAATTCAAAATGGATTCAATAACGAGCGTAAGTTAGTTAAGTGAAGCATGGCGTGCTCAAATGTTGTTCCGCAAATGCCGTTCTTTATATTGATCAATCAGTGCGTAGCTAAACTTCGGAAGTTTACAGGTATGCCACTTAAGGTGAAAGAGACAAATATATCAACGAGGCGTACCAGTAGGCTGAAAAAATCCCAAGCAAGTTGGCTATACACAAGCATGATCAAGGAATTGAACTAGCGTCTACCGAGAAACAACTCCAGCCAAGTGGTCACAGCGGGACTTGAACCCGCGATCTCCGGGTTTCAAGTTCCGCGCCCTGACCACTCGGCTATTCTGTCTCCACTTTACAAGTTCGTGACCTGGGATCAGAAGTGGACGACATCGAGCAGAGATTTAGTGACAGAACAATAAACGAACTAAACTTTCATTTGTTCAGGCAGTTATCTTCTTAACGTTATGAATATGAAGATAAATAACACACAAGATAATGCGCAACGCATTTCAAAAGTACTGAAGTGCCGGGGACACATGAGAGAAACGGTATCTAGACATCATGCACGGAGCAGGGAGATAATCTGGTATAACAGCAGCAAAGTAAAGAGAGGGATATTCACTTTGGATTTATTTTGGTTTTAACTACAGTCGAATTTCTACTAACGGCCACCTCATATTTTGGAGCGAGGTTAGGATTCGCCTTTTGCCATCCGACTCTGTGGCCATCCATAGTGGCCAGTAAAATCTGTCCGCAACAACATCAACAACAACAACAACAACATTGACTTTATTTTGACAATACTGAAAAAAGGCCTTTGTAGCCCGCAGTTAGCAGAGCTATTCTAGGCGGGCTACTTAAACTGACACTGTATAATTAATGAGCTCGCACACACACACACATACACACACAAATAAATAAATAAATGAGCGTCCGCAAGGGGCCTTTGTAGAGTGGTTCTCCTGTAGCACATTTCCACATGTAACCCTTTTGGTGTCTTTTTCCCCACCTTTTTAAAGTGATCAGAGTTACTAGACAGCATCATTTGCAATAAAATAAGCCTGCAGCCTCCTCTACCCCGGTGCAAGTCAAAAAAAGCTCAATTCAGTCGAACCTCTTCTATCGGCCATCTCCTCCTAACGGCCACAAAATATTTTCCTCCCAGTCGAGAGCTTTGCTCCACGATGGTAAACTTTTTCCGCAAGATGGCCTTTGCAGAGATTCGACTGTAGAGTTCATGAGATTATAAAAGGTTTTTTTTAACCCATTGACTGTCGCGCCGACCGGCTGTGACGAGCGTTGGCCTTTATTTCTCTTCTGACGTCATCACCTTTGACCAAAATTGACCTAATCTGTACTCAAGTTCTGCTGAAGGAAAAGATCTTTCCAATGATACCCAGATCAGAGTGATTGGCTCAGTGGAGCCTGAAACATGTACGAAAATGCTCAGAAATTTGACTGAAAAACTCAGAGAAAAATTGCCTGCGACTACAGATGGCTACTCCGTAGTAAGATTTGCCCATCGCGATCACGCTTTTTTGAACTGGAAGCAAGCCCAGTTGATCAACAGTTGAAAGAAGGAGAAAAAGGAAAAGCGCAAAAAAAATTTAAAAAACCGAAAAGCCTGAAGACGTAGGTTACTTTCTCATTCAAAATCTCGAAATTTTGATTTCCGCGCATGCCCGAGCAAAAATGTCGGCACACTGTCATCTTGCAAACACCTTTTTTGCATAGATTGGAGCTGATTTGGCCCATTTTCAAAATAAAAATCTCAAAAATGTCCAAATAATGTCTTTTTAGCGAAAAGCTCCGGGAATCAATGGGTTGAGGGGACTGGGGAAAGTAGGTTATCTCTGCCTCCCAGTGCCTTCTCCTGTCTTCTCTAAACAAGACCCAGGCCTTCTAAGCTACACTTTCCTTTGGAGCTTAGTTCTTCAGGGAGGACACTTGACGGATGTTAGCTTCGTTATATTCCAAGCTCCAACATCGTGCTAGGAGTGAAAAAAATATCCCGCCGGCAAAACGCAACGGCAACGAGAACGAGCACGTCGCCATTACGAAGAAAGACTTCAGGACGTTCGCGCTAATTGTTTCTGCGCATCCTTACTGCGCACGTAAATTCACATGCCACACGTCATGCATTGAGCGCGCGCGCCAAGTACTAAAATGGGTAATGATAGGGCAGGTGGCCATTGCTATAGCTTTGCTTGGATTTATCGATCTTGGACGTTCGGTGACCCCTTCTTTTCGTTTCAGAAACAGACTTTATTTACAATTATCTCCACATTGTTCAAAAATGAACAAAAAAACCAATGTGTGAAGTTAAAAAAATTTAAGATTTCTGTCCACGGGATATGGAATCTTGCGGCTGCAAGGTGCGGGAAACTATGGTCACCAAATGCGAACTTGTTCTTTGAGGAACCTCACCAGTTGACTAAATTCGCTTAATAGGTCAATTTAAACCATATTTGGCAGAGAACATTTTCCTTCAAGGCTCTAATTGTGTAATATTTTGGGCCTTGCAGCCACTGTGGCCTTTTTCGCTAACGAAGCTTGATTTACCCAGATTACGGTGTTCTTCCGGGCATGTTCTGTCCAAAACGTAGTCGGTAACCCCCCATTTTTTTTACATTTCTGACATCACTAACTCATCATCTTTCAATGGAAAACGGCGAACGCTGAACGTCGGCTAGCCGTTTGTCGTTTGCCGTTCCGTCCGCGATGTTCGTCTGTTTAAGCTTCCCGACGATATGGCGGAACTGGGAACTTACAAAAATTGTCTAAACATTTAACATTAACTATGTATTAACTAATTGCTACTTGTAGTTCAAAAAGAAACTTGTTCAACCTATTGTTAAAAATATTAACTGAAGTACAGTTCCAGTTCAGTACGGCCAGGCTCATGTTTCTTGAGTTTCCTTTTAAACTAAACAAATGTATGGCAGATGTTCTCGGACGCCATCCACTGCAACAAGAAAAAATGGACACGAAGAAGTTATGTATTTTCCACTTGATTTTGAAACTCTTTTAGCTTTACAAGCAGTTCATGCACTGAGAAGTAGGATGATAAACGAAGCATAGCTATAAAAGCAAGCGATCAAAATGTAGAAATAGTCGGTGAAAATGGGCTGCAAATACTCACGTCTTCGCGTTCCCTCCAAACGGGAAAAATGTCCTGCTGAGATAGAAACGGCGGCCGGCAAACGGCAAACGGGGCAAACGTCAGGTCGCGTGACCCTCTCTGTCGTTCGCAGGAACAAAAACGCGGTGCTTAATCTCTCTATAAATGTTAGAAAATGTTCACGCGAAAAAATAATCACGAGAGGAACTTTTTTTAGTTTTCAGATGCGAATAATTCTGACAACACACGATCTGAATATAAATCTAGATAACTACGAGATTTAATTTCCTTCTTGCGTTATCTCGAGTTACTGTTGTAATTGAGACAGAGTTTACAACTTATCTGTCCACTTTGTTTGCTTTTTTTGTCAAGCGAGGATTAAAGTGCGCGTGATTTTCATAGACACACTCGTTTTCTTATGAAATCTGGGCGAAAATTTACAAATATCTAATGCAAAGCGGATTGTCTGGCACGAATGCCCGACGAAAATCAGTTAGTCATTTGTTTTAATCTTTTATCTTCAACAACGTTTTGGGTATATACACTGTCGGTTTGTTCTGTAATTTTCCTCAGGAGCTGACTGCCTACAAGTCTAATAATTAACTTCTCCACCCCTTTGCACAAGACTTCGATTTCCATTGGTTAAAAAGCGGGAAGCCATTATAAAGATGTCACAACAAAGTCAACAAAATCTCATCAAGTGCCAACCAGATATCCATCTTGTATAATGTTTAAAGTAGCAAGACATCTACGCTGATATCGAAATTGTCAGTGATTCTTAAACCCTGAACAGTAAATGTCTTATGGCTCGTTTGAAACCTGCCATTCTTATGGCATAGATCCAAGGATTAATCGTAGAAGAAGTGTACGACAGAGCTACCGCCCAAAACCACGCATTGTTAATCCTGATTCTGTGACAACGACCTTCCAAGGCAATTGCAACAAAGTTTATGACAAGTGTTGGCAGGAAAAGAGCAACAAAAAAGCTTGTTATGATTGCAAACGTCACAGCTGCTTTTCTGTTTTTCAACCCTTCTGCCACTTGAGCTGAGCGGTGAAATGAGGACCGACGTTTCCACTGAGAGTTTTGCGCTCTCGCAATTACGTAAATACGAAAATAGCAAAATAAAAGTATTCCGAATGGAAGGAGAAAAGTCACAAAAGAACCAATGATCCATAATTTCGGCAAGTCGCTGTATGGAATATAAAAACCGATGGTTGAGAATAAAATAGCGAAGATCCACATGGAAGTAACTGCTTTAAAAAAACGCTTTGTGGTTATTTCCGATGGGTATCGTAGCGGTCGAATAATTGCTACATAACGATCACCCGCGACAAAACATAGGTTGAAAGTTGTAACAGTCGTAGTTAACAGCCAAACAAAAGTTTCAGCGTTTTTCAACTCTTGTATTTCTTGAAGAGAAACAAAACCGCTTAAAGCCACGTACAGCGGGTTGGCAAACAGACCCACAAAGAGATCGGCGCCGGCCAAGGAACCAACAAAATAGTTCGAGACCGTCTGGAGAGATGGTGTTTTGTACAACGCCAGGAGAATAATCGAGTTACCAACTATTGTTGAAATGCTAGAAACACCATTGAATGAGGCTAAAACAATGGAAGAGGCCGCGGTTAAGTTTGGCGAACAGTTTTCGTCTGCCATTTGAGACGGGTGCGTGTCTTTCGCCTCGATTAGTGAACAAAAACCAATATTCCCTGCCTTTGTAGCTAAATAAATAACACAATTCCGTGCGGTGCACCTGTTATCACAACTGACACAAAAATGACTGGCTCACGATTAATTAAAATCTGTGGCAATAGGCTCCAAAACTGTTTATTTCCAAAACTTGCTTTTGTTTCGGTAAACCCGTTCAATTGAGATATTCTTTTAATTGGCAGTGTTACATGGCAACAACTTCAAATTTACAGGGATGCAATTCACATCCAGCTGCGAATTTGAATGCAAAGACGTATACAAACCTCGCCTAATTTATCTCACAACCTCCATGTGATTCTTTTAGATTATTTGTTTTGGAGTCCTGTTAGAATTACATTAACTTTTTTCTAAAATTAGGCAGTATTTGCCCTTGTTTAAAATTTAATTTTCTAACGGTCTTGTTAACATGGCTGACAAGCGTCTAAATGTCTGCAAACGAGAAAGGCCTCATGCCCTCATCAAAATGGAAGTGATTTTCTTAATCGAACTGTCACTAAAAAAAAAAACCGGTATACACCAATTACGTATTTTGCACCTGTTTTGACGCCTTACGTTTAAGTTTTAAGATTCGACGCCATTTTTTTGCTTATTATTTATTTATTTATTTATTTACTTATTTATTTTATCACATCTTATTTTATCTATTTATCTATTCATTCATTCATTCATTCATTCATTCATCGTTCATTCATTCATTCATTCATTCATTCATTCATTCATTCATTCATTCATTCATTCATTCATTCATTCATTCATTCATTCATTCATTCATTCATTCATTCATTCATTCGATCATTCATTCATTTAATTGCATACTTCATTATTAAAAACTAGATCACTGGATAATCAGGGCTTGATACCGGCAGCTTCCCCTTGGGACAAGTAGCACGGAAAGTTTGCTTGTCCTGGGCAGTCTTCCTGTGCTTTTTAAATGACTTAGTTCCACACAATTACTTGCCCATTGTTTTGCAGGACTGCAGAAGAAGCCAAACACTTCCTAAAATTCAAGGACTGCAATCGACACTTAAGAATAAATATAAAACTGAAAAAAATATCAACAATAAAACCTTCTTTGAAAAGAAATGGGTGCTCACTGCTATAATTATTTATCCCCTTTCTGTTTTATAGCTTTATTTTTTATGAATCTTTTATTTTGTTGTTCACTGTTATAATATGAATGTAAGTAGCATATGTAATCGTAATAATTTTGTAATTAGTGTATAAATTAGTATCGTAAATCTCATAAGTAATCGTATAGTCTTTAATTTTGTTGTTCATTGTTATAATACGAATGTAAGTAGCATATGTAATCGTATAATTTTGTAAGTAGTGTATAAATTGGTATCGTAAGTTTAATAAGTAATCGTATAGTCTTTTATTTTGTTGTTCATGGTCATAATATAAAATGTAAGTTGCATATGTAATCGTATAACTTTGTAAGTAGTGTCTAAATTGGTATTGTAAGTTTAATAAGTAATCACATTGTTTCGTAAAGTAAGTAATGAAAATTGTACTATTGAGAGTAGCA
This sequence comes from Platygyra sinensis, assembly GCA_019787425.1. Lineage (NCBI taxonomy): Eukaryota > Metazoa > Cnidaria > Anthozoa > Scleractinia > Merulinidae > Platygyra > Platygyra sinensis. The sequence continues at coordinate 12,351 of JAHPZR010044891.1, read as the reverse complement.
CCTGTAATTGCATTGTATTGTAAGTACTGCAAGTAGTGCGTAAGTAATTAAATTGTATATTAATAAAAAGAAAAAAAAGTAGGAATGAAAAGTTACTTGCCCCAAAGGGAAAATGTGCTTATCCCGGACGACTTTTATTGGCTAAGCCATGCGTCATTATTATACGACTGAGAAATTTACTTCCCTGCGATTGGCTGAGAGCAGGCCAATTTCTCGTGAATTGTTAATTTGCACTGCAGTACAAATGAAAGCACACGTGTTCGAAATTTTCTTAGAGATATAATAATGAGTAATCGTATGAGAGCTCGAGCAATTGAGGATTTACACTACTCGTGATATTTGACAATTCTTGTGGAGAGCACGTGAAAGCAAGGTGCAATGCAACACGTGCAAACCGAGGAGAGGGACGCCCACGTCGCCAAAAGTCGCCCGAGGAGATTGAACCCAGCCTCTCCCCAGACAAGATTACACACTTAGACTAAACATTAACAGGTACATAGACTCAGCAATAGTTGGGATAGGAGAAAAACTCTGCCAAGAGGTGAATCTCAACACAGAGCATTCCACGGAAGAAAATATGGACACATTATTACAGCAGAACATAAATGGGATCGTTCAGTATCAATATTTCAAACTCGCTTGCGACTATACTTTGGTGCCCTGAAATACCGTTTTCAGAAAAAATTGTTGTCCATCAGCAGCCTGTCTTCTTTGCGATGCACCTGTTGACGATCCTAAACGCTATTTTCTGTACTGCCCAAGTTTTGCTCCCCTGCGTGAAAATCTGTTTGCTTCTGCTGCACAATTACTCGGAAATAGATAGCACTGTGTTTCCAATAAGAAAAAAACTGATTGGTTCTGAAATGGTATTTCTCATAAATGATTTTGACGCTGTTATGTTTTTTCAGTACGTCCAATCATTTATTTCCTTGTCCAACTGTTTCTGTTAACTTCTATTCCTTTGTGTATGTTTTATTCGATCGTCACTTGTGATATGGATTGCAAACAGCATAAGCTCTCTGGATGAGCCCTTTTTTTTCTATTAGAGCAAATGTGGTAATAATATTGTTTAAATAATATTATTAAAAAACATACATGGATACTTATTGTGTTTTTTGTCTTGGGGGGTGTGGATTTTACTTAGAAACTAAGAATTTGTAACAGACCATGGAGTCCAAGCAGCTGACTGAAGCGTGCGAGCGTGACTGTGAGCGTGATGGGCGATGCCGCTAGTGGCGGCCCCGCTCGCAAGTCACGCTCACAGTCACGTTCGCACGTCACACACACAGTCACGCTCGCACGCTAACTTGCTTTGCGTTTCTTCCCACGGTTTCTGAGGAAAAGAGAGAATCGCAGTCTAGTTTAGAGTAAAACATGTTTGGGATTAAACTGCAGCGATGACATCAACCACAGAGGGAAGCTGGTTCCTAAAACGGAAATCATTACGCCCCAACCAGATGAGGTGCTGAGCAAGGTTGGTCAAACAGACAAACACCAGGCCCCAGTTGTTCAAAGTCTGAATAACGCTATCCACCGGATAAATCGCCATCCAGTGGATAAGTATTGACAAAAGAAACCACCCTATTCACTGGATAGTAATTTATCCGGTGGACAGCGTTATTCAGCCTTTGAACAACTGGGGCCTGGGGTATAGCCGTGAACCCGGGAGTGTCAAAACCAAACAGTACATGACGGAGACACAACGACGGAATCAGACGGAACAGCAAAGACTAACAGAGACTGCACCCAAGCCAAAACACTCTGGGCCAGAGAACACTCAAAAAAACAAATGGGCAACAGTCCCTAAGTAAGGGAGCATCACAGAAACAATCAGGGGGAACAGAAGACACGGGAAAAGACGAACGAAGACGATTAGCAGTGAGAACAACACCATAAGCAAGCAACCAGGAAAAATCAGTCACATGAGCGATCAAAAGGCATAAGATTGATTCGAGACCAAGTCACGAGTAGATCAATACAAGTCATCAAAAAGAGGACGAAACTTACTAACACAGTGAGGTACGGCAAAGAAGTGCAAAAAAGAACACGCTAGCTTATAAGAAAAACAGAGAACAAAAGTTACCACCCCGGACTTATTAAAAGACAAATTTGGAAAAACAAACTGGCCAACCAATAAACATGAAACGTCCTGAAATAAAAGGTCGGCAAGTGTTCATGTGAATAGTAAGCAGCATCAGCAAGAAAAGAAAAGACCAGATCGATGAAGCCTGACAAAAGAGAACAAAGCCACATGAAGGGCATGAAGCTTTGGCAGTAACATCACCAACACCGAAACCACCAACTGACTTCGGCTGACAAATCTGTCTTCCCCCACCAGCGTTTTCATCTTTATTTTATTTTAGTTTTCTAAATTAGAGGGGGGCGTTTTTAATGAACCAATTATGCTCCCATTTCACTCCAGAATAAATTACCTGGACAAAGCGATTTTAATTCATCGTAGAAATCATTTTTACACCTCATTATATTTAATTGCTGTTTCTTATTAATAAGATCCTGGTATAGTTATTACTGCTATAGAAGTATGTTGTAAAAGATTAACTACTAAAGACTCAGGTTGAAAAGATTAAGTGAAAGTGCTAATGTAATGGCAATAAATAAACTGTAAAACAAATTGACACTTTATCACCCATTTAGAAATTATACAATCAATTGAAAAGATAATTTTGACAAGTTTAAGGGTTACCAGCTTCCTGAAATAACGAAAGAGTTAAACACATTGGGAAGCTGATTTAAATAGTGTAAATTAAATATTTACAGCGGAGGTAAGACAGTCATACAAAATATACATTCTAGCTAAGTTATCACACACAAACAGACACACAACACATGCACACTTGCAATGTTAACATACAAAAATCAAAGCAACTTGAGTGTAAATTTGAAAATGGCGCCGTGAAATTCAAATACCTATAATGCAACATGATCGTGATCAAATGTAATATAGCTGTTATGTGGGTATGGCTACAGGGAGGATTCCTCGACGACTGACGATATAAAACGCCATTTTCGGACAAAACAACAATGCGGTCTATTGAAAATAATCAGCTTAGACTAGGGACTGCAAATTGAAGCTGGATGACACAAGCCACATCGTAACAGTTTCTACTATCTCTATTCAAAACACCGACTTTGTTAGAAGAAATTTACTTGCGACTTCATTTATTTTCGGAATCACATACAAACAATGAAGAGGAAAATTACAAGGAGGACGGGGAGGATAAAGGAAACGGGGAGATGAAGGTGGGGAAAAGGAAGGGGGAAGGGGTAGGACTGGGTTCTAGTCCTAGCCAGGGATATTGTGTTCTGTTCCTAGGCAAGACACACACCCACGAGTAAATAAATGGATACCGGCGAATTAAATGCTAAGGGGTGACCCCGTAATGGACCAGCCTCTCATCCAGGGACAAGTGCCAATACTCCTGACCGTTTCATGCCGGAGATTGTAATTGTAATTGTAATTGGACGTAATTGGACACTCCCCTTGGGTGAGATCGGACTTCAGCTTATATAACAGAGGCGCCTCAGGCGGCCGCTATCAGTCCATTTTTGATCTCACCCGCCCACCCGACCCGGAGCATTTGGTAATGGGTGGATAAAAAACACATGACCCACCTTCCTTTTGGCGCAAAAGTAATTGACACACCCCTAAATGGAGGTTGAAAATTACATGACGCACCCTCCTTATAACGCATTAAAATTTCAGTTGCGTATGTCAATGAAAGCAAAAGTTTTTGTATGAAGTTGTCCGTACATTTAGATTTATTTCCTAACCAGATACAAAGGCATGTAAAAACTCTTTAAGCTTCAATATATACAAAAGCATTAAAGTACTCTTTTAGCTTTTATTGCCAAGCTTGGTTAATGGCACATCGCTGTCACTGCCACTCCAACTGTTGGAAGAAAGACATGTCAGAGGGATGTTGTCTTCTTCGGAGTTATCAGTCCCTACTTCCTGCAAAACACATATTAAAACAGTGGACGAAATACAACAGGGCACAAAGAAAAATCGCCAAGAGATTGGAAAGGAGGGATGCCTTGCTGTTTTCAAAGACCACACACAAATTGAAGACAGGGAATGAATGTGCTCACCAGTTCCATGAAAAAATGTTTTGGCACACTTGCCGAGAATGATGCAATGGTCCTAGAAATTAAGGAAAAGTTGGACTGAAGAGCTGCTGAAGAAGCACAAGCAGTTGTACAAATTCACTTCCCGAGCAAACTTGAAAACCAGCAGCAAGCGGGTGAAAGAAGTGAGAACCAAGGCGAGGATCAGAAAAATCAAAAGAAGGGAAGCCAATATCGACAAAATCTTTGCAAGAATTTCTTCTTCCTATAAAAGTAATGGCGTCGTTGACGCGCTTGATCTGAGTAAGGTACAGGCTCTCGCCCTTCGCCAAGTCAAGTGGATAAAATACACGAGAACCTCACTGAAAACATCAAAACAAGGTTTCTTCAAAACCTGAAGCCAGACGTCAAGAGAGCAGTCGCCGAGGCCACTGAAAACGAGAAGGATGCCAGTTCGAGTGAAGATGAAGAGAGCAACGAGGAAGACAGAAACAAGGAAGAGAGTGGAAAGGGGGAGAGCGCGGGTGATCAAAGTAGCAGCGATCAAGACAGCGGAGAAGTGAGCATTGATGAAGGTGAAGAGCAAGAGGAACTGACGTCGGTTGAGCAGGCAGAGTTCATGGAACAGCACAAAAGTTAGTTTTTTTTCGGCAATTTTAGTAATTTAAATTATGAAAGGTTCAGAATGAGAAATGCATGCATAATAGCCATTTACAGTTCTTGGTTATAATCCATGATAAATTCTAGTTGCTTTTACTTGTATTAAATCTCGTAGAAGGAACAATATAGTTATACCTTTTAATATGATTTAAAAAGACACACAAGAGAGGTTTTTATCATTTTAATTCCGGTTTATTGTCATTTTAATACGTACGAAAATAAATTTTACATCGGTAACGCTGCAACGCTTCAAGTTCAATGTGTGGCCAACTTTTACAGCAGAATCAAGCTTTCCATTCTTAAAAACAGTACTTTTAAGTAAATGCCTATTCCTGTTTGGAAATAGAATGACCCACCCTTCAGGTGTCGCTGAAAATCGAATGACCCACCCCTTTCTAAGGGCTCAAAAACAGATGACCGACCACCTCTCTGCTCCGGCCCACTCCCCCCTCCCGATACGTTTTGACCAGTCCCTAACGAAACTCGTAAACTCACCGACTCCACTCAAAAAATCTCATATACCTGATAGAATGCAAAAAGTGCCACCTTCGATACATCAGAGAGTCCAAGCAACTCCATAAACGCTTTGGGGAGAACGGACATTCTATCACCAAAAACTCAGCACAACTACACCAGAATCACTACACTTAAACCAAGCTGGCCATTCTATTAACGACGTCAGCGTCATCCGGATTGAACTCATATACGCAGCAAACGTGACTAAGTAAGAAAGGCTCGAGAGACTCATTTAATAAACAAAGCCAAAATATTACATCCGTTTGATATAACCAGAAGAGTTGAAGCACGCCAGTGACACATCTGACACTTATTTACTCATAGCCTACCAACCACTGTCATGTATTTTATCTAAATTTGTATTTGTCTTTTCACATATTTCTTTTTTCACTTAGCCCGCCGTTGGGATCAGTGTGCCCTCTGTATTTCGTTTTCTATAGACCTGTGTCACGCTCTATGCGCATTCGTGACAAGGTAGTTTTATATGAATACCAATTAGTCATTATTTGTTGACAAATTTTAAACTTAACTTTCAAAGCGTAACTACAGAAGAATCTGCAATAAACAAAGAAATAGAAACCTCGTGAGCGTCTACTTGTTGGCAGAAATAAAAATATCTATTAAACCAATGGATTATGCAATTCAATTAAGCTATTTTGTCTTTTTATCTGACACGTTCTAGAACTTCCGTCGTCAAAATCAAAATTTAAATTTTCTTCCCCTAAACGAATGCGTGGGCAAATCATTACTTCTCCGACTTCTTCTTCTAAGCGAAGAAAACTGAAAAAAGATTTGGAATTCCCCAGAAAGCCGGCAGAATTAGAGCGAAATTCTAAAGCGAATAGCAATAAATAGAGGGCGGCCAATTCGTTACGGTCAGTCTATTGCAGAAGAAGACTTGAGATATCGCAGCATTGCGTTACATATTTACAACACACTGAATCGTCAGCGAATCATTTCTCCGCCAGCATTCAGTCAAAGGTACACACCGAATCGTTACTGACATAAACATTTTATAAAGAAAGGTGTTAAAATGTTGTTATCCACAGTGATCAGAAAAAGAGCTTTAATTATCAAGTGTTGAATTTTTGAAAGGTAGCTGTTGTGAAATCGCGTCGCCGCGTTTCTCGGAAAAATCGAATTGAGACAATGTTGTGGGCCCCAACCTCCGCTCAAACGCGCTTCGAACGCCTTGCAAAAAACATCTTTGGCCGCCATGAGTATTGTTGTAGTTTAACTTGGTTAAATAAGAACCTTGATTGAACGTCCGTAGCGCCTTCTTTGGCGAATCTGAAGCAAACCGAAAACTTGAGAAGGGAAAGCCCTACTACCTGAATTGACAATGCAATTCAATGTGACTGTAGTTTGCAAAGCGAAACCGTATAACTAATGCATCCTATTCGCGAAAAATGTAAATTTGTCAAAGCAAGTATTAAAGTAAGCAGCAGTTTTAGAGGGGAAAAACACTGCCCGAGAAATGATGTCTTTCGATTTTAAACACGTTTTCTAGAGCCAATCACATTTTTCCCGAATACATTTCCAAAAAGCTTAAATATGAAAACATTTCAAGGGAAATAGGTTACGCCGATGTTAAGTCGAAAGCTGAGGGAATGAAACATTTTCAAATGTAAATATGAAACATTTAAAATCCAATTATGGCTTCCAGCGACGTTTGGTTTTGAAGAAAATTCTTGTAAAAAATAACTACATCCATAGGAAATCATCGGTGTGTTTCAAAGAGTAAATGGAAGCGGCAGAAAAAGGCCATGCTTGAAGGGGCAAAAATAGCTGATCATTGACGGATTCAGCATGTATGCTACTGCAATAGATATATTTTGAAATCTTTTAGACTGGAATGACCACAGTTTTGACGCAATTAATGCAGTGACTGATGATGGTTTTTCACTGTCAAAAGAACAACAGTTTCACACAACCAATAAGCCACTCTTATGCGTACAAAATATACATCTAAACTAAATACAAACACGGCAAGCGCCGAGGCTGATTTCCGTTTCGTAAACGGTCGATGCCATTTTTAACGGTCGATGCCATCATTGGTAACCAAGCCTTTCAGAATGAACGATGCCGTATCTGCTTTAGTTTAGGCCTGGACAAGGTAGAAACTGGTTATAATTTGTTGATGGAGTAAAATGCATTCACCAAATGCTTAATTGTTCATATTCACACTGGTTTGCTTGCGGTTAGCTCTTATTTGATGTTTGGGGCAACTCTATTATTAATGTTTGAGAATGTCACGTTTTACAATTAAATTTTGGAGAGATTTGGCGGATCGACCTGGTAGTATAGTGGTATAAGAGGGATGTCAGGAAACAGGGATTCCGGGTTCGATACTAGGTGGTTACTTGCAAATTTTCCTTTTTCTTTAATTTAGTAGAGAAAAATTCGTTCACAGTTAAAATATTTTCTAAGTGTCGCGAAAATGGCATCGACCGTTTACAAAACGGAAAGCTAAGGTGCCGAGCAAAAACGTGAACTGAACTGATTTTATTCACAAGCCTGGTTGCGGAGGGAAAGAACATTATATGGGGTCAAAATATTGTTACATGTTGAAGAAACGTTCTTTGACAGTTTTCTGAAACAAAATAACTTAAAGCAATTTCTTGATTCTATTTAAGGGGTAGTTTAAATATATACATTGGTTCGAAACATAAAAATCACTGAAAGTGCAATTTGGGAATTTTTACTTTCGGCAAGTTTCAATAAAGCCCCACCAAAACCCGAATTAGAGAGCATAGTGAAACTCAATTACAGATCGCAGTAATCCACAGAAATATATAACTAATATCATTCAAATCTGTTCACAAGGGCAACACGCTTAGTTGAAAAAAATTCTAGTCGTTTTGTAAATGAATGAAAATATGGAACGAAACCACCGGAGCAAAAGTGAAGAAAGAGATCCATTTCAGCACGTGACGATTTGCGTCAGGCGATCGCCTTTGAAAGGCTCCATCCTTGTTTGATGCATTCTGATGTCAAATGTTCAGTAAATACTAATCGTTTTTTTGGGATTAAACTTGTCCGCGATGCATAAGCTCCTCGCATTGATATCACTTCATTGCTTGAATTTCCATGCTTTTGTTTTCTCTCGCTGATTCGTCATTCTGAAATAAACAAACAATCAAATATGTAAATTATCCACATTGACGGTGTCCACATCTGGAAACCACTCTCGTCATAAGAGCATTTAAGATACGGGTAAAAACTAAGAATATCGCGGAGTTCGGTTACATGTGCAAGATCTGGAAAAATGATAAAACGACGATAGAGAAAAGTTGTTCAGAACTAATTACAGAACTTATCACAAGTGTTACAAGTATTCATTGAATTGCATCTTTCTTGTGGCGTGTATGGAAATTTTCTCGAAAATGTCCTAGCTGATTTTATATTCAAAGAAGTCTTGAAAGGGTTTAAAACATAGTGCAATGAAAGTGGCTTTGTATCATCGAGTTTACAACCACTCCATTGATCTTATAAGACGTTAAACGAGTAACATAATACTACAGATAAATATCGATGGAATTTTACCTGAGCTTTCCTCCTCGTCGCTCAATTCTTCGAAGGAATATTTCGGTTCACTGTGCGACTTCTTCTTCGCCTTGAGTTCACCTGTCAACGAAGGAGCAACAACATTTAGCATTCAATCGCGCTACAGAGAACGCAACAGTGAAAACGCAGCCAAGAATAGAATATATATTTGCTGTCTTACCTTTCATTGGTGCGTCAACGTTTGAGTTGATCGTGGGCCTTGTCAGAAGGCACCGAAAAGAGAATGCTATGGCTTGAAATTTCTCTTGGTCAGTCTTTCCCTCTAATAGCTTCGCGACTTTGGGATCCATTGCGTTTAGAACTAGAATAACAGCGAGACTGGCGAGGTGTCGAAATCGTAAAACCTTTGACCAAATACTTGAGAAGGGAAAAAGCCCTGCAGCTCTCTTGTCTAAAAGGGAAATTTTCCACCAATCAGGATGTCCGAAGTGGCGTGGGCCTTTTATTTTATTGACAGAGCTTGTCACACGCGTTGTGGAGCTTAAAATATCAACCAATCAGAATGCGACACTGGGAATTTCGTGACCATGACAAACAGAAAGCAATTAAATGTCGAGCGTCTGAAACAAAAGCAGATAAACATCTACTGAAAGAAAATAAAGGATGACGCTGGCTTCTCATGCGATGAAATTAAAAGCTGAACAAAGTAATTTACCCCAAGGCCATTTGGTAAAGTGCGGTTTGATTTCTCATACACAATATGGCCAAAGAAGGGAATGAATGTTGCTTAAATTGTCATTCTATGATGTTGAGATAACAGAATTCAAGAAGTAAAGACAACAGACTCGTACACAAAGAGGCGTCCAAGACATTGAGAGCTACATTCCTCGCCAAATTGGCGCCTGCAGAATGACAGATTGTAACTTAAGCTGTGGGGCGCGTCCTCATTTGCAATTCAAAAACTGCTTCACAAGCACATATTTTAGCCATTTATCATCTCGAAAGTGCTTCGCTGGCAGTGCTTCGCTAGCACCTTTTCTGGGAAAGCGAAACATGCTCAAGGACGACGCCAATACAATAAGATAATGGCATAGTGGCAGACGGGAGTGGCATCAACATTAAAACATTGTGCGTCAAACCCAGCTGAAGGCCACAATGATTGACAACTTCTAAATTAGAGATGTCAAGCGTTTCACAGGAAGAGAAGGACGAACCCGCTTATCTATTCATACTTTGAGCAACACAAAGGACACAAATGAAACACGACAGAAGTACGTAAGAACGTTGAGCGTCCAACAAGGACGCGTTCTCATGTTTTTTTAATACAAGGTTCAACAGTCATTGGTTACTCGAATGTTCCTTCATATCGGTTCAAGCACTTGCTTCGACGGGAAAATCCCTCCGCTGATTGCGTCGCAACTAAACTAGGCTCTTGCTCGCCTTTGGATATGACAAACACTATGACGTGCGCATCTTCGTGACACAAACAAGAAACACACATTTTGTCAGCGGAGAAACTATGGAAGGTAAAAGAACTAAGGAATTTTTCTGGTTTAAATTTACACACAACTTGTCCTGAAAAGATTAAATGGGCGTGTTGTGCTGGGTATCTAGTGTAAAGAGATAGTCGCCATTAAAAAACATCAATCCATAATGTTGGTCAGCGGATTTTAAACTGTCAATTATTTGACCGCTGATTTCCCTCAAATCGGTGCTCGACAGCTATAAAAGCCTGTTTTTCGCCCAAAATCCCTTAGGTCTAGCTCTAGCTAGAAAACCCATTTGGTTCTTTCTGTGCACTATCCATTTTGAGAGAGAGTTAATATGCCTGGTAAATCCAGACCAAGTGGAAACAGCACCACAGATTCCGGCTACAATAACAGCAACTCACAGACAAACTCGAACACGCAACCTTCTTCGGGTAGTCGAGAATGTAAGCGCCTTTTACACTTTCCTAATTTTCGTTTTTAAAACATCTAACGAGCCCTCTTTGCTATTTCAGCGTACGACTCGAGCTGCACTATTCTATGATGAAGAAGGTAAGCAAGTGTCCATATCTTTGCAAGGTGATCATCGGAATCTATCAAGTTGTTCCCTACAGGGAAATGCTTTTGCGCCATTTTTTTTTTTTTTTTTTTTTTGGAGGAAATGTGATTCGCTTGTCCACCAATTAAAATGAGATGACCTCACAGGAGAAAACTCCAGCTCTTCAGTGTTACAGAAACCACGCCACGTTGTGTCGTCATACCTGCTGTAGGGTTAGTTAGCATCACCACTGTCGAGTGTGCGTTTCTTTCGACTGGGCACGTAACAAATTCAACTTCAAATTCAAACATGCCACCCAAACCTAGACCTCAGCCAAATGTCCCTCCAGATCCAAACTATACACGTAAATCTGATCAACCGAAACAGCCTTGTAAGTGCATAAGCTTATGGGCGCACCCGTGGGTAAGTTCGTCTTCTCTTTCCAAACCAACTAACAAGCGTTTGCGTTTTTTCTTCCAGCTCCGTCGCAGCCTCAGCAGCAGAAGCAGCAGCAGCAGCGGCCAAAGAAGAAGTGAAGAAGAAAGTAAGTCTTATTTTCTTTTACTCATTAAACGATGCGTTTTAAAATTTAAATGATCACTCAATTCAAAATGGCGGGCCACGTGTGTCTTGCTTCAACATGAACCAATTTGACTTAAAACGATTGTTTATTTTAAAAATATTGGTTTACAAATTCTGTACTGTTTCTTCTGAAGAATTTCTGCTTTCCAACAATATTTAAGATCTGGTTTTGCAAAATTTGTAAACTAGAAATGTATTTATGAGTAAGATTCGCACAATTGCTTGAGTGACATGGCGGCGGATTCACCCTTCGTCTTTCCAGAAGTCGTTGCTTGATTTAAACCATTTTTCTTCCTGAAGATTCACGTGGAATAAACTGAGATTGATGATACAAAACGTTACATAGTATAAAAAAGAAAACTAGTATTTGAATTGAAAAAATGGCCCTCGTAAACCGCGCCGCAGCATGATATAGTTTATATTTAGAAAGAAAATATTTCATGCACAAAGTAGGTTCAATGGTCAGCAAAAATCTGCTTTTTCTCGATGGTTAATCGAGCAAAACGTGAATACAAAAACGACGCTTCCAATACGCGCCACGTATGCTTTGAAAGCGCGGTTCTCAAATAAATTGAGCTTTGCTTAAGCCTTTATGACAAACACGAATCCCTGGGTTTACGAATAGGACAAACTGAACGAGTGATCGTCTTAGAATCAGTAACCTTCTAGAATGCCTGGAAAATCCAGAGTAACAGCTAGATCACCTCTTGATGCTGGTTACAAATGCGTTAGACGTGTTCAGCGAGTAGTGGAGGGATGTCAGAAATCTCTTTGCCAAACTACAACTAGCGCAAATCGACACAGGCGTAGAAATCCGCGTGGAGTAGTTCCATTCCTGCCAAGAAACTTTCGATGTATATTATCGATGATGCATGTCGTTTTAATTCGTTTTCCCTTCTCTACATGTAACATGCTTTTTCTTCTCTATTTCAGCTTGGTTTGCATCCTGTACAATACTTTAAGGTGAGTTGTTAT
>JAHPZR010044890.1:0-13752 GCA_019787425.1 Platygyra sinensis | reverse complement strand
TCTGTTTTCATGCTTGGAATATCATTGTTTAAAACTCATCTAAAAGCTAAGAAAAACCACGTGTAACTCGTAAATAAAACAGAACTGAAGTTGCTTTCTTCACAGTGTTTATTTCATAATAGCCCTCTGCTCTACAAAATCACAAGTTTTGACAGTTCATACCAGAAATCAGAAATGTTGGCTTCTTGTACACAAGCAATTTAACTTAAACATGATACATCCATTTAAGCACATGTGGGTAGAACGAACAAATAACTTTTCCTATTGACACCAACTACAGAAGTTCTCAATCAAAGTTTTTCAAAGCAGGCTTGCAAACTGTCACTGGTAAACTTGAAGAAAACAGAAGAGAAGAGATAAAACATTCGGTCCTTGTCCCCAAGGCTTCATACACTCTCTTTCTTGTGTCAGGTTTCTGAAAAACAAGATATGCTTATTAAATGTGGTTCCTCCTAACACTAACAGTGCAAAAACATAACCTAGAGGACGAGAGAAATGCATTTCTGATTCCTAAGACCATGTTTGCTCGAGTATAGATGCATGAGGGCAATGTGGGCGGTCACTTTATTTATTGTGTTTCTGGACATTATGAACTACTTCTTTCCTCTTCCTTTTGATTAAAAGTATACGAAAGCGCGCAAATGTTCTTCATCCGTTGAACGTTGAGGTCACTAAATCAGATCCAAGTTTTCTATTTGCTAACAAAGGACTCAGTAGTCAGAAACTATTTAAGTCACATGGATCTTAAATCGCGTGTGCACTGATCAAGTTCCTTCTTGTAATCCACTGACAACTTTCTTCGAAACATAGACAAGCTACTTCAACTTAAAACAATTAATGGTGGTGAATTGCTTGAGAAATTGATGTTTTCACGAAGTCTTTGAGTTAAACATGCGAGAGAATACCCCTGGAGATTGAATAAATAAGACCGTAAATGAGTGTGTGTAGTCACTGCGCCATCTTGTAAGATTTATCAGGAAGATTTGCAGTGCACAGTCGATATTATTTTGCTAAATTTGTGATTTTAGGAAGTGGATTAGAAATAGTAAATGATTTTCGATGAAAATAAAGCGAACGTTGTGTTCAGATATCGCTTTGGGCTGTTTTATAGTGACGCTCTGAAAATATGCTGTGTAAGCAATTCTTGGTAGCCGAAAGAAACCTTCAGCTCATAAAATAAATAATGACAAATTCTAAATCTCTGATATTATACTTGAATACAAAATAGACACATTTGAGGTTAAAAGCACTAGCGAACCGATTTTTTCGTTAACAATTCGTAATTAAGTGAGTCGGAAGGACGCGGGGTATTTGTGATGAGTACTGCCATCTTACATGTATCGAAGGTTTGGGTGGCAAAACACTAGCAAAGAATAAACTTCGCTTTTAAAATTAGCTGAATATAACAACTCACCTTAAAGTATTGTACAGGATGCAAACCAAGCTGAAATAGAGAAGAAAAAGCATGTTACATGTAGAGAAGGGAAAACGAATTAAAACGACATGCATCATCGATAATATACATCGAAAGTTTCTTGGCAGGAATGGAACTACTCCACGCGGATTTCTACGCCTGTGTCGATTTGCGCTAGTTGTAGTTTGGCAAAGAGATTTCTGACATCCCTCCACTACTCGCTGAACACGTCTAACGCATTTGTAACCAGCATCAAGAGGTGATCTAGCTGTTACTCTGGATTTTCCAGGCATTCTAGAAGGTTACTGATTCTAAGACGATCACTCGTTCAGTTTGTCCTATTCGTAAACCCAGGGATTCGTGTTTGTCATAAAGGCTTAAGCAAAGCTCAATTTATTTGAGAACCGCGCTTTCAAAGCATACGTGGCGCGTATTGGAAGCGTCGTTTTTGTATTCACGTTTTGCTCGATTAACCATCGAGAAAAAGCAGATTTTTGCTGACCATTGAACCTACTTTGTGCATGAAATATTTTCTTTCTAAATATAAACTATATCATGCTGCGGCGCGGTTTACGAGGGCCATTTTTTCAATTCAAATACTAGTTTTCTTTTTTATACTATGTAACGTTTTGTATCATCAATCTCAGTTTATTCCACGTGAATCTTCAGGAAGAAAAATGGTTTAAATCAAGCAACGACTTCTGGAAAGACGAAGGGTGAATCCGCCGCCATGTCACTCAAGCAATTGTGCGAATCTTACTCATAAATACATTTCTAGTTTACAAATTTTGCAAAACCAGATCTTAAATATTGTTGGAAAGCAGAAATTCTTCAGAAGAAACAGTACAGAATTTGTAAACCAATATTTTTAAAATAAACAATCGTTTTAAGTCAAATTGGTTCATGTTGAAGCAAGACACACGTGGCCCGCCATTTTGAATTGAGTGATCATTTAAATTTTAAAACGCATCGTTTAATGAGTAAAAGAAAATAAGACTTACTTTCTTCTTCACTTCTTCTTTGGCCGCTGCTGCTGCTGCTTCTGCTGCTGAGGCTGCGACGGAGCTGGAAGAAAAAACGCAAACGCTTGTTAGTTGGTTTGGAAAGAGAAGACGAACTTACCCACGGGTGCGCCCATAAGCTTATGCACTTACAAGGCTGTTTCGGTTGATCAGATTTACGTGTATAGTTTGGATCTGGAGGGACATTGGCTGAGGTCTAGGTTTGGGTGGCATGTTTGAATTTGAAGTTGAATTTGTTACGTGCCCAGTCGAAAGAAACGCACACTCGACAGTGGTGATGCTAACTAACCCTACAGCAGGTATGACGACACAACGTGGCGTGGTTTCTGTAACACTGAAGAGCTGGAGTTTTCTCCTGTGAGGTCATCTCATTTTAATTGGTGGACAAGCGAATCACATTTCCTCCAAAAAAAAAAAAAAAAAAAAATGGCGCAAAAGCATTTCCCTGTAGGGAACAACTTGATAGATTCCGATGATCACCTTGCAAAGATATGGACACTTGCTTACCTTCTTCATCATAGAATAGTGCAGCTCGAGTCGTACGCTGAAATAGCAAAGAGGGCTCGTTAGATGTTTTAAAAACGAAAATTAGGAAAGTGTAAAAGGCGCTTACATTCTCGACTACCCGAAGAAGGTTGCGTGTTCGAGTTTGTCTGTGAGTTGCTGTTATTGTAGCCGGAATCTGTGGTGCTGTTTCCACTTGGTCTGGATTTACCAGGCATATTAACTCTCTCTCAAAATGGATAGTGCACAGAAAGAACCAAATGGGTTTTCTAGCTAGAGCTAGACCTAAGGGATTTTGGGCGAAAAACAGGCTTTTATAGCTGTCGAGCACCGATTTGAGGGAAATCAGCGGTCAAATAATTGACAGTTTAAAATCCGCTGACCAACATTATGGATTGATGTTTTTTAATGGCGACTATCTCTTTACACTAGATACCCAGCACAACACGCCCATTTAATCTTTTCAGGACAAGTTGTGTGTAAATTTAAACCAGAAAAATTCCTTAGTTCTTTTACCTTCCATAGTTTTCTCCGCTGACAAAATGTGTGTTTCTTGTTTGTGTCACGAAGATGCGCACGTCATAGTGTTTGTCATATCCAAAGGCGAGCAAGAGCCTAGTTTAGTTGCGACGCAATCAGCGGAGGGATTTTCCCGTCGAAGCAAGTGCTTGAACCGATATGAAGGAACATTCGAGTAACCAATGACTGTTGAACCTTGTATTAAAAAAACATGAGAACGCGTCCTTGTTGGACGCTCAACGTTCTTACGTACTTCTGTCGTGTTTCATTTGTGTCCTTTGTGTTGCTCAAAGTATGAATAGATAAGCGGGTTCGTCCTTCTCTTCCTGTGAAACGCTTGACATCTCTAATTTAGAAGTTGTCAATCATTGTGGCCTTCAGCTGGGTTTGACGCACAATGTTTTAATGTTGATGCCACTCCCGTCTGCCACTATGCCATTATCTTATTGTATTGGCGTCGTCCTTGAGCATGTTTCGCTTTCCCAGAAAAGGTGCTAGCGAAGCACTGCCAGCGAAGCACTTTCGAGATGATAAATGGCTAAAATATGTGCTTGTGAAGCAGTTTTTGAATTGCAAATGAGGACGCGCCCCACAGCTTAAGTTACAATCTGTCATTCTGCAGGCGCCAATTTGGCGAGGAATGTAGCTCTCAATGTCTTGGACGCCTCTTTGTGTACGAGTCTGTTGTCTTTACTTCTTGAATTCTGTTATCTCAACATCATAGAATGACAATTTAAGCAACATTCATTCCCTTCTTTGGCCATATTGTGTATGAGAAATCAAACCGCACTTTACCAAATGGCCTTGGGGTAAATTACTTTGTTCAGCTTTTAATTTCATCGCATGAGAAGCCAGCGTCATCCTTTATTTTCTTTCAGTAGATGTTTATCTGCTTTTGTTTCAGACGCTCGACATTTAATTGCTTTCTGTTTGTCATGGTCACGAAATTCCCAGTGTCGCATTCTGATTGGTTGATATTTTAAGCTCCACAACGCGTGTGACAAGCTCTGTCAATAAAATAAAAGGCCCACGCCACTTCGGACATCCTGATTGGTGGAAAATTTCCCTTTTAGACAAGAGAGCTGCAGGGCTTTTTCCCTTCTCAAGTATTTGGTCAAAGGTTTTACGATTTCGACACCTCGCCAGTCTCGCTGTTATTCTAGTTCTAAACGCAATGGATCCCAAAGTCGCGAAGCTATTAGAGGGAAAGACTGACCAAGAGAAATTTCAAGCCATAGCATTCTCTTTTCGGTGCCTTCTGACAAGGCCCACGATCAACTCAAACGTTGACGCACCAATGAAAGGTAAGACAGCAAATATATATTCTATTCTTGGCTGCGTTTTCACTGTTGCGTTCTCTGTAGCGCGATTGAATGCTAAATGTTGTTGCTCCTTCGTTGACAGGTGAACTCAAGGCGAAGAAGAAGTCGCACAGTGAACCGAAATATTCCTTCGAAGAATTGAGCGACGAGGAGGAAAGCTCAGGTAAAATTCCATCGATATTTATCTGTAGTATTATGTTACTCGTTTAACGTCTTATAAGATCAATGGAGTGGTTGTAAACTCGATGATACAAAGCCACTTTCATTGCACTATGTTTTAAACCCTTTCAAGACTTCTTTGAATATAAAATCAGCTAGGACATTTTCGAGAAAATTTCCAT
The DNA here is from genome assembly GCA_019787425.1 of Platygyra sinensis. Taxonomy (NCBI): domain Eukaryota; kingdom Metazoa; phylum Cnidaria; class Anthozoa; order Scleractinia; family Merulinidae; genus Platygyra; species Platygyra sinensis. The sequence continues at coordinate 8,630 of JAHPZR010044890.1, read as the reverse complement.
ACACGCCACAAGAAAGATGCAATTCAATGAATACTTGTAACACTTGTGATAAGTTCTGTAATTAGTTCTGAACAACTTTTCTCTATCGTCGTTTTATCATTTTTCCAGATCTTGCACATGTAACCGAACTCCGCGATATTCTTAGTTTTTACCCGTATCTTAAATGCTCTTATGACGAGAGTGGTTTCCAGATGTGGACACCGTCAATGTGGATAATTTACATATTTGATTGTTTGTTTATTTCAGAATGACGAATCAGCGAGAGAAAACAAAAGCATGGAAATTCAAGCAATGAAGTGATATCAATGCGAGGAGCTTATGCATCGCGGACAAGTTTAATCCCAAAAAAACGATTAGTATTTACTGAACATTTGACATCAGAATGCATCAAACAAGGATGGAGCCTTTCAAAGGCGATCGCCTGACGCAAATCGTCACGTGCTGAAATGGATCTCTTTCTTCACTTTTGCTCCGGTGGTTTCGTTCCATATTTTCATTCATTTACAAAACGACTAGAATTTTTTTCAACTAAGCGTGTTGCCCTTGTGAACAGATTTGAATGATATTAGTTATATATTTCTGTGGATTACTGCGATCTGTAATTGAGTTTCACTATGCTCTCTAATTCGGGTTTTGGTGGGGCTTTATTGAAACTTGCCGAAAGTAAAAATTCCCAAATTGCACTTTCAGTGATTTTTATGTTTCGAACCAATGTATATATTTAAACTACCCCTTAAATAGAATCAAGAAATTGCTTTAAGTTATTTTGTTTCAGAAAACTGTCAAAGAACGTTTCTTCAACATGTAACAATATTTTGACCCCATATAATGTTCTTTCCCTCCGCAACCAGGCTTGTGAATAAAATCAGTTCAGTTCACGTTTTTGCTCGGCACCTTAGCTTTCCGTTTTGTAAACGGTCGATGCCATTTTCGCGACACTTAGAAAATATTTTAACTGTGAACGAATTTTTCTCTACTAAATTAAAGAAAAAGGAAAATTTGCAAGTAACCACCTAGTATCGAACCCGGAATCCCTGTTTCCTGACATCCCTCTTATACCACTATACTACCAGGTCGATCCGCCAAATCTCTCCAAAATTTAATTGTAAAACGTGACATTCTCAAACATTAATAATAGAGTTGCCCCAAACATCAAATAAGAGCTAACCGCAAGCAAACCAGTGTGAATATGAACAATTAAGCATTTGGTGAATGCATTTTACTCCATCAACAAATTATAACCAGTTTCTACCTTGTCCAGGCCTAAACTAAAGCAGATACGGCATCGTTCATTCTGAAAGGCTTGGTTACCAATGATGGCATCGACCGTTAAAAATGGCATCGACCGTTTACGAAACGGAAATCAGCCTCGGCGCTTGCCGTGTTTGTATTTAGTTTAGATGTATATTTTGTACGCATAAGAGTGGCTTATTGGTTGTGTGAAACTGTTGTTCTTTTGACAGTGAAAAACCATCATCAGTCACTGCATTAATTGCGTCAAAACTGTGGTCATTCCAGTCTAAAAGATTTCAAAATATATCTATTGCAGTAGCATACATGCTGAATCCGTCAATGATCAGCTATTTTTGCCCCTTCAAGCATGGCCTTTTTCTGCCGCTTCCATTTACTCTTTGAAACACACCGATGATTTCCTATGGATGTAGTTATTTTTTACAAGAATTTTCTTCAAAACCAAACGTCGCTGGAAGCCATAATTGGATTTTAAATGTTTCATATTTACATTTGAAAATGTTTCATTCCCTCAGCTTTCGACTTAACATCGGCGTAACCTATTTCCCTTGAAATGTTTTCATATTTAAGCTTTTTGGAAATGTATTCGGGAAAAATGTGATTGGCTCTAGAAAACGTGTTTAAAATCGAAAGACATCATTTCTCGGGCAGTGTTTTTCCCCTCTAAAACTGCTGCTTACTTAATACTTGCTTTGACAAATTTACATTTTTCGCGAATAGGATGCATTAGTTATACGGTTTCGCTTTGCAAACTACAGTCACATTGAATTGCATTGTCAATTCAGGTAGTAGGGCTTTCCCTTCTCAAGTTTTCGGTTTGCTTCAGATTCGCCAAAGAAGGCGCTACGGACGTTCAATCAAGGTTCTTATTTAACCAAGTTAAACTACAACAATACTCATGGCGGCCAAAGATGTTTTTTGCAAGGCGTTCGAAGCGCGTTTGAGCGGAGGTTGGGGCCCACAACATTGTCTCAATTCGATTTTTCCGAGAAACGCGGCGACGCGATTTCACAACAGCTACCTTTCAAAAATTCAACACTTGATAATTAAAGCTCTTTTTCTGATCACTGTGGATAACAACATTTTAACACCTTTCTTTATAAAATGTTTATGTCAGTAACGATTCGGTGTGTACCTTTGACTGAATGCTGGCGGAGAAATGATTCGCTGACGATTCAGTGTGTTGTAAATATGTAACGCAATGCTGCGATATCTCAAGTCTTCTTCTGCAATAGACTGACCGTAACGAATTGGCCGCCCTCTATTTATTGCTATTCGCTTTAGAATTTCGCTCTAATTCTGCCGGCTTTCTGGGGAATTCCAAATCTTTTTTCAGTTTTCTTCGCTTAGAAGAAGAAGTCGGAGAAGTAATGATTTGCCCACGCATTCGTTTAGGGGAAGAAAATTTAAATTTTGATTTTGACGACGGAAGTTCTAGAACGTGTCAGATAAAAAGACAAAATAGCTTAATTGAATTGCATAATCCATTGGTTTAATAGATATTTTTATTTCTGCCAACAAGTAGACGCTCACGAGGTTTCTATTTCTTTGTTTATTGCAGATTCTTCTGTAGTTACGCTTTGAAAGTTAAGTTTAAAATTTGTCAACAAATAATGACTAATTGGTATTCATATAAAACTACCTTGTCACGAATGCGCATAGAGCGTGACACAGGTCTATAGAAAACGAAATACAGAGGGCACACTGATCCCAACGGCGGGCTAAGTGAAAAAAGAAATATGTGAAAAGACAAATACAAATTTAGATAAAATACATGACAGTGGTTGGTAGGCTATGAGTAAATAAGTGTCAGATGTGTCACTGGCGTGCTTCAACTCTTCTGGTTATATCAAACGGATGTAATATTTTGGCTTTGTTTATTAAATGAGTCTCTCGAGCCTTTCTTACTTAGTCACGTTTGCTGCGTATATGAGTTCAATCCGGATGACGCTGACGTCGTTAATAGAATGGCCAGCTTGGTTTAAGTGTAGTGATTCTGGTGTAGTTGTGCTGAGTTTTTGGTGATAGAATGTCCGTTCTCCCCAAAGCGTTTATGGAGTTGCTTGGACTCTCTGATGTATCGAAGGTGGCACTTTTTGCATTCTATCAGGTATATGAGATTTTTGAGTGGAGTCGGTGAGTTTACGAGTTTCGTTAGGGACTGGTCAAAACGTATCGGGAGGGGGGAGTGGGCCGGAGCAGAGAGGTGGTCGGTCATCTGTTTTTGAGCCCTTAGAAAGGGGTGGGTCATTCGATTTTCAGCGACACCTGAAGGGTGGGTCATTCTATTTCCAAACAGGAATAGGCATTTACTTAAAAGTACTGTTTTTAAGAATGGAAAGCTTGATTCTGCTGTAAAAGTTGGCCACACATTGAACTTGAAGCGTTGCAGCGTTACCGATGTAAAATTTATTTTCGTACGTATTAAAATGACAATAAACCGGAATTAAAATGATAAAAACCTCTCTTGTGTGTCTTTTTAAATCATATTAAAAGGTATAACTATATTGTTCCTTCTACGAGATTTAATACAAGTAAAAGCAACTAGAATTTATCATGGATTATAACCAAGAACTGTAAATGGCTATTATGCATGCATTTCTCATTCTGAACCTTTCATAATTTAAATTACTAAAATTGCCGAAAAAAAACTAACTTTTGTGCTGTTCCATGAACTCTGCCTGCTCAACCGACGTCAGTTCCTCTTGCTCTTCACCTTCATCAATGCTCACTTCTCCGCTGTCTTGATCGCTGCTACTTTGATCACCCGCGCTCTCCCCCTTTCCACTCTCTTCCTTGTTTCTGTCTTCCTCGTTGCTCTCTTCATCTTCACTCGAACTGGCATCCTTCTCGTTTTCAGTGGCCTCGGCGACTGCTCTCTTGGACGTCTGGCTTCAGGTTTGAAGAAACCTTGTTTTGATGTTTTCAGTGAGGTTCTCGTGTATTTTATCCACTTGACTGGCGAAAGGGCGAGAGCCTGTACCTTACTCAGATCAAGCGCGTCAACGACGCCATTACTTTTATAGGAAGAAGAAATTCTTGCAAAGATTTTGTCGATATTGGCTTCCTTCTTTTGATTTTTCTGATCCTCGCCTTGGTTCTCACTTCTTTCACCCGCTTGCTGCTGGTTTTCAAGTTTTGCTCGGGAAAGTGAATTTGTACAACTGCTTGTGTTCTTCAGCAGCTCTTCAGTCCAACTTTTCCTTAATTTCTAGGACCATTGCAATCATTCTCGGCAAGTGTGCCAAAACATTTTTTCATGGAACTGGTGAGCACATTCATTCCCTGTCTTCAATTTGTGTGTGGTCTTTGAAAACAGCAAGGCATCCCTCCTTTCCAATCTCTTGGCGATTTTTCTTTGTGCCCTGTTGTATTTCGTCCACTGTTTAATATGTGTTTTGCAGGAAGTAGGGAGACTGATAACTCCGAAGAAGACAACATCCCTCTGACATGTCTTTCTTCCAAACAAGTGGAGTGGCAGTGACAGCGATGTGCCATTAACCAGCTTGGCAATAAAAGCTAAAAGAGTACTTTAATGCTTTTGTATATATTGAAGCTTAAAGAGTTTTTACATGCCTTTGTATCTGGTTAGGAAATAAATCTAAATGTACGGACAACTTCATACAAAAACTTTTGCTTTCATTGACATACGCAACTGAAATTTTAATGCGTTATAAGGAGGGTGCGTCATGTAATTTTCAACCTCCATTAGGGGTGTGCCAATTACTTTTGCGCCAAAAGGAAGGTGGGTCATGGTTTTTTATCCACCCATTACCAAATGCTCCGGGTCGGGTGGGCGGGTGAGATCAAAAATGGACTGATAGCGGCCGCCTGAGGGCCTCTGTTATATAAGCGAAGTCCGATCTCACCCAAGGGGAGTGTCCAATTACGTCCAATTACAATTACAATACAATCTCCGGCATGAAACGGTCAGGAGTATTGGCCACTTGTCCCTGGATGAGAGGCTGGTCCATTACGGGGTCACCCCTTAGCATTTAATTCGCGGTATCCATTTATTTACTCGTGGGTGTGTGTCTTGCCTAGGAACAGAACACAATATCCCTGGCTAGACTAGAACCAGTCCTACCCTTCCCCCTCCTTGTCCCCACCTTCATCTCCCGTTCCTTTATCCTCCCGTCCTCCTTGTAATTTTCCTTCTTCATGTTTGTATGTGATTCGAAAATAAAATGAAGTCGCAAGTAAATTTCTTCTAAACAAAGTCGGTGTTTTGAATAGGAGATAGTAGAAACTGTTACGATGTGGCTTGTGTCATCCAGCTCAATTTGCAGTCCCTAGTCTAAGCTGATATTTTCAATAGACCGCATTGTTGTTTTGTCCGAAAATGGCGTTTTATATCGTCAGTCGTCGAGGAATCCTCCCTGTAGCCATACCCACATAACAGCTATATTACATTTGATCACGATCATGTGCATTATAGGTATTTGAATTTCACCGGCGCCATTTTCAATTTACACTCAAGTTGCTTTGATTTTTGTATGTTAACATTGCAAGTGTGCATGTGTTGTGGTCTGTTTGTGTGTGATAACTTAGCTAGAATGTATATTTTGTATGGACTGTCTTACCTCCGCTGTAAATATTAATTTACACATTTAAATCAGCTTCCCAATGTGTTACTCTTTCGTTATTTCAGGAAGCTGGTAACCTTAAACTGTCAAAATTATCTTTTCAAGTGATTGTATAATTTCTAAATGGGTGATAAAGTGTCAATTGTTTTACAGTTTATTATGCCATTACATTAGCACTTTCACTTAATCTTTTCAAACCTGAGGTCTTTAGTAGTTAATCTTTTACAACATACTTCTATAGCAGTAATAACTATACCAGGATCTTATTAATAAGAAACAGCAATTAAATATAATGAGGTGTAAAAATGATTTCTACGATGAATTAAAATCGCTTTGTCCAGGTAATTTATTCTGGAGTGAAATGGGAGCATAATTGGTTCATTAAAAACGCCCCCCTCTAATTTAGAAAACTAAAATAAAATAAAGATGAAAACGCTGGTGGGGGAAGACAGATTTGTCAGCCGAAGTCAGTTGGTGGTTTCGGTGTTGGTGATGTTACTGCCAAAGCTTCATGCCCTTCATGTGGCTTTGTTCTCTTTTGTCAGGCTTCATCGATCTGGTCTTTTCTTTTCTTGCTGATGCTGCTTACTATTCACATGAACACTTGCCGACCTTTTATTTCAGGACGTTTCATGTTTATTGGTTGGCCAGTTTGTTTTTCCAAATTTGTCTTTTAATAAGTCCGGGGTGGTAACTTTTGTTCTCTGTTTTTCTTATAAGCTAGCGTGTTCTTTTTTGCACTTCTTTGCCGTACCTCACTGTGTTAGTAAGTTTCGTCCTCTTTTTGATGACTTGTATTGATCTACTCGTGACTTGGTCTCGAATCAATCTTATGCCTTTTGATCGCTCATGTGACTGATTTTTCCTGGTTGCTTGCTTATGGTGTTGTTCTCACTGCTAATCGTCTTCGTTCGTCTTTTCCCGTGTCTTCTGTTCCCCTGATTGTTTCTGTGATGCTCCCTTACTTAGGGACTGTTGCCCATTTGTTTTTTTGAGTGTTCTCTGGCCCAGAGTGTTTTGGCTTGGGTGCAGTCTCTGTTAGTCTTTGCTGTTCCGTCTGATTCCGTCGTTGTGTCTCCGTCATGTACTGTTTGGTTTTGACACTCCCGGGTTCACGGCTATACCCCAGGCCCCAGTTGTTCAAAGGCTGAATAACGCTGTCCACCGGATAAATTACTATCCAGTGAATAGGGTGGTTTCTTTTGTCAATACTTATCCACTGGATGGCGATTTATCCGGTGGATAGCGTTATTCAGACTTTGAACAACTGGGGCCTGGTGTTTGTCTGTTTGACCAACCTTGCTCAGCACCTCATCTGGTTGGGGCGTAATGATTTCCGTTTTAGGAACCAGCTTCCCTCTGTGGTTGATGTCATCGCTGCAGTTTAATCCCAAACATGTTTTACTCTAAACTAGACTGCGATTCTCTCTTTTCCTCAGAAACCGTGGGAAGAAACGCAAAGCAAGTTAGCGTGCGAGCGTGACTGTGTGTGTGACGTGCGAACGTGACTGTGAGCGTGACTTGCGAGCGGGGCCGCCACTAGCGGCATCGCCCATCACGCTCACAGTCACGCTCGCACGCTTCAGTCAGCTGCTTGGACTCCATGGTCTGTTACAAATTCTTAGTTTCTAAGTAAAATCCACACCCCCCAAGACAAAAAACACAATAAGTATCCATGTATGTTTTTTAATAATATTATTTAAACAATATTATTACCACATTTGCTCTAATAGAAAAAAAAGGGCTCATCCAGAGAGCTTATGCTGTTTGCAATCCATATCACAAGTGACGATCGAATAAAACATACACAAAGGAATAGAAGTTAACAGAAACAGTTGGACAAGGAAATAAATGATTGGACGTACTGAAAAAACATAACAGCGTCAAAATCATTTATGAGAAATACCATTTCAGAACCAATCAGTTTTTTTCTTATTGGAAACACAGTGCTATCTATTTCCGAGTAATTGTGCAGCAGAAGCAAACAGATTTTCACGCAGGGGAGCAAAACTTGGGCAGTACAGAAAATAGCGTTTAGGATCGTCAACAGGTGCATCGCAAAGAAGACAGGCTGCTGATGGACAACAATTTTTTCTGAAAACGGTATTTCAGGGCACCAAAGTATAGTCGCAAGCGAGTTTGAAATATTGATACTGAACGATCCCATTTATGTTCTGCTGTAATAATGTGTCCATATTTTCTTCCGTGGAATGCTCTGTGTTGAGATTCACCTCTTGGCAGAGTTTTTCTCCTATCCCAACTATTGCTGAGTCTATGTACCTGTTAATGTTTAGTCTAAGTGTGTAATCTTGTCTGGGGAGAGGCTGGGTTCAATCTCCTCGGGCGACTTTTGGCGACGTGGGCGTCCCTCTCCTCGGTTTGCACGTGTTGCATTGCACCTTGCTTTCACGTGCTCTCCACAAGAATTGTCAAATATCACGAGTAGTGTAAATCCTCAATTGCTCGAGCTCTCATACGATTACTCATTATTATATCTCTAAGAAAATTTCGAACACGTGTGCTTTCATTTGTACTGCAGTGCAAATTAACAATTCACGAGAAATTGGCCTGCTCTCAGCCAATCGCAGGGAAGTAAATTTCTCAGTCGTATAATAATGACGCATGGCTTAGCCAATAAAAGTCGTCCGGGATAAGCACATTTTCCCTTTGGGGCAAGTAACTTTTCATTCCTACTTTTTTTTCTTTTTATTAATATACAATTTAATTACTTACGCACTACTTGCAGTACTTACAATACAATGCAATTACAGGTGCTACTCTCAATAGTCAATT
>JAHPZR010044886.1:95000-105005 GCA_019787425.1 Platygyra sinensis | reverse complement strand
GTGAAAGTGCTTTAACGTTTGCATCTGATCTGCTTGAGCATTCGCGATTGGCGCCATGCATACTGTACAGCCAAAGAACAGTTTAATAAATCACTACAGAAAAAGGTCAATATCCCCACGAAAATTTAATGTCAATACATTATAGCCATTAAATGGAAACTCTGCTCAAAACAAGCACTAAATTCATTGAGACACGGGCTCGCCGAATGAAGTCCAATGTTATTAAGATGCTAGCAAGCGAAAAAGCTGTATGAATTCCATAATCACTTCGTAGCACAATGCGTTGCAAGGCGATGGTTCATGCTGGACATATCAAAATAGTCATAATCCGGCCACAGCTGTTTTTGGAACGAACTACACTGTAAACATTCTGCCGGAATTAAAAAGTTTTAAGCCTACAGTAGTCTCTTGAATTATTACACTCTTATCAAATGAACTCAGTCATACATCCCAGCATATCAAAAAAAGTCATAAAAAATCCCACCGCAATTTGGCTCTTGCTTTTGGCAACGAAATACACTGTAAACAACTTATGCATTTGATTTTATGCAAATTAAACAATTTTAAATGATTTTTACCATGCGAGCTGTGTCCAAAGTTTATACTTTCGTCCGTTCGCTCGCTTTAATACCCCTTTATAATGCATTAGCACTGAAGCTTATATGAAGTCGACTTCAGGCCGATATAATTAGCTCACATCTTGCAATACACAGATTTCTTCACTTAAAACTGTTGCCAGGCCATTCTAACATATGGCACACAGTTACATTACCGTTTAACGGATGCCAATTTTTTCTAACGGCTCTGCAGTGTTAGGCTTTCCGTTCTAACGGTGCGATGCTAACGGCTAATGGATACAGCAAACGGGCTGATGCTTTTACTCTCCCCTCTTACGTTTTGACTTATACTGCTAACAGTTAGGTGAACACCTCTAACGTTTACGAGAAAATTTTCTAATGGGTAACTAACAGATGGTTTTACGGTTTCGCCCATCTAACAGATAAGTGCTAAAGTATGTTTTCCCGTGAACGGTCACAAATATTTTGTAACATTTCAAGAGCCTCTCCTATAATACACTTCCACAACATGCATACCCATTGTTATAGACTTTTGGTTTGAGGAGTGCCAAACAGACACCATTTTATGAAAGTGTGTTATACATCAATGGTAGTGTCCAGAAGCTATAGGTTATTTTCCCTGTCAATGCAAAAATAAATTGAAAACTGTTTGATGGATAAAGTCAAGAAATTGTCATGTTATAGGAGATAGGTAAATAAGACACTTCTGAAATTTTTAGGCCTGTGTTTTCCCAAACTCTAGATATTTGTTGAAATATTTTATGCAAATTTAAAGAGTCCAGTACGGAGCAGCCATGTTGGTGGAGCTCTGTGCTCCATCAACGTGGCGGCCGGAATACGTAATCATCTGGACCTTACTTTGCCTATCTAGGCAACTGATTATCTGATTTAAACCAACAAACATTTAAACAGGCACTTTACCCAGCAGGTTAAAAATCACTAGATAAGTGTCCCTTTTTGCCACAAACGTGATCAGAGCAGTACTGAATGTCAGGCACTGCCATAATCTTGAACTTCAAACTGTACTGGTTCCCAAATCAAGCACGCTATTGAGCTAAAAAGTGGTAAATAAATAATTTATAAATATAGATCCCCTTAAGCCCAATGAGGATAAATTTTCCTGGCTCTTTAGTTTTGGATTTTGGAATTTGGTGACATCATATGATAATGATCTATAGCGGCCTCGTTAGTAGGGTATTTCCCCTTCCTGGCCCGTAATGTGATATGCAATCAAGTTCAACCACCAACTTCTCCCTCTCACTTCATGTGGTCTGGAGAAAGACTACACTGTAAGGGTCATGATTTGCTTGGTTTTAAATGTATATCAATCATCCTTACCAAATGAACGTCAGCTGTATCTTGTTGAAGAGATTCCAAGTTAGCCAGCTTCATCAAGTCTCCAGTTCCATCCACACCAAAATTCCAGTGTGACAATGTCTGTAAAACAAACCTATCATCATCCAGCATGGCTGTCAAGTCGTGACCTTCATAGTAAGGATTCAGAGTATTGGCAACCCAGTCCCACTCTAGACCGCGATGATAACTCTTCACAAAGTGATTTAAACTTGCAATAAAAGCTCCTGGGGCCTCACATAAGTGCACTGATCGCAACTTCTTAGTTTCTCGTGCGATCTCTGGGATGAGATCATAGGAGCTGAGTATCTCGTGGAATTTAGTCCAAGCTTGTGTACACATCTCAGCATGAATATTCTCCCTAAGGTGCTTCACAACAAGGCCTGCTTTGTGGGCTCTACGCGTGTGCAAATGCCACTGAACTATATCCATGTCGTTTAGTAAGCTCTTTTTTCGGTTCAGTTCGTCCTTTAAGGAGATCATGTCTTCTAGGATGAACGGTAATTCTTGAAACATGCTTGATGAATCCGGTAGTGTCCATGTTTCTTCACTTGATTTCAAAACAAATTTCTTGTTAAACAAGGCTTCGATTTCACCCTTTAAATCGCCAGAATCGTGCAGGTGATACTTTCGGTGCTTTTGTCGTTTCTTTGGTGGCATAACTGCCAAGAAAATGACGAAATCTTCCGTTTGAAACACGTTGTAAACAATCTGCGTCAAGAATTAAGAAGCCATGTTGGCCGTTTGTTTCTCCATGGACTGGTAACTACTATTTTGGGACACATGCTGATGAGGGTACTTAACATGGCAACCAATTTTTGTTATACCGCTGACCGCTTAGGTCTTGAGTGAAAGATGGTGGATTTATTGCGTAAAAGTGGCGCTCAAATTCTTCAACAATTTCTTCCCCTGGTGAAGACTGCAGAAGATTTAAGTCTTGAAAAAAGCCTCTATCCATTAACACATGTTGGTGGTGATCCTGTGCTTTTTCTTCTCACTCAAGGGGTCAAAGAATTTTCTTGGATAACTTTGACAGCTGTCTTTCAAACTGTCAAACTGTGATTGATATTTGTTGGGAGAAGTGTAATACAGGTCACTGGCGAGATGTCAATATAATTTGGAGAGAAGCATATTCATATGCAAGTGTTTTCAAAGCATTGTGTCTTCACAGTAAAGGAAAACAGAAAGAGGCAATGAAGGCTTGTGACATGGGGCTTTTGCTAGGCGCACCAATTTTGGATAACGTTCTAACAAAGATTGCCACAGAATTTCAGAAAAATGCAGAAGAAAGTAGTTCTAGTCAACAGGTAATGGATAGTACAATCAATGAACATGACTCTGAAATCAATTCAGAACTTCACAAAACAAAACTTTCAAGGGCTGAAAAATCTGCAGAAAAAGGAAATTGATTAATGATTCTGAGTCTGTAGATGGAGAACGGCAATCTGCTACTTCTGATTTTACAAAAAGAAGAAAAGTTTATGGAATACCAATGATAAGCAAGGAGTTTGACATTGATCATGTCTTTTGCCCTTCACTAGAAGCATTTCTTACAGATTACATACAGAAAGACAAACCAGTGATCCTCGATGGAGTAATGGACCACTGGCCTGCCAGGACAACTCGTCAGTGGAGTATACAATATCTCAGGACCATAACTGGATGTCGTACAGTACCAGTTGAGCTGGGCTTACGATACACTGATGACACATGGACACAAAAATTAATGACAGTAGGAGATTTTATTGACAGTTACATTGATCCAATTGAAAGGGGTCAGGACTCAGAGATTGCTTATTTAGCTCAGCATCAGCTGTTTGATCAGATACCTGAATTAAGAAGTGATATCATCACTCCTGATTATTGCTATCTTGGTGAAGGTGATAACGATGTTATAATCAATGCTTGGTTTGGTCCTAGGGGTACGATATCACCAATGCACCATGATCCCTATCACAATCTCTTGGCACAAGTTGTTGGTGAGAAGTATTTAAGACTGTACTCCAAGACTGAATCAGACAAGCTCTATCCTCACAAATCAACATTGCTAAATAATACTAGTCAGGTATTGTTTGAAGTCCTTAATAATTACGTCTCCAAGGAGTGATTACCTAAAACCTTTCTTCCCTTGAATTTTTTGGGCCTTTAATTCTCTTCCATAGCATAGCTCAACTCTTCTTGCTATAATCCAAGGTGCATTTTTCTTGAAGCAAATTCTAGTAAGAGGTACTCCACAAAGTTCTATATGGGGAGGCTCTACCCCAAGGTCTAACCCTTAGCCTTTGCATACCATTTTGAGAGAAAAGGTTCCCATTTCACATATTTAAATTGAAAAAAGGTACCCTTTCACATGCTTTCATCACTGGCTTGCATTATGTCATTATGTTGTCATTTTGATATATTTGGCAAATAAATGAAATGATACAGCCATGAGGTGCATTTGTTCGAAGTATTTTAATTAATTAGGCCCTTTGATATAACTAAATGACTTATTTCCCTACCCTTTCATATACCTCAATGTGTGAAGTCCCCACCTCAAGTCAGCAAAAGGTACCCCTTTTGGGCAGTCTCACCATACAGTTCATCATAAGAATTCCCCCCCTGCCCCCTCCCCCTCCACCTCCCCCCTCCCACCAAAGAAGTAAAAAAAATCTCAAATTGGTAGTCTCTGTGACATATTTTGCTTATGCAAAGAGCACAATTTCTGTGATGGCGGTCAATATTCCCCGCTCAAAATTTGCTTCACTTAACAAAAAGCAAAAGTAAAGTTAGAAATTTATTCACTTAAAGTTATTTCTGATGGTAAGTAATAAAAGTACTTGTCTTTGAATCTGTTTCAGGTAGATGTTGAGGACCCAGATCTTGTCCAGTTTCCTGAATTTTCATCAGCTGTTTACCAGGAGTGTATTCTGAAGGAAGGACAGATGTTGTACATTCCACCATATTACTGGCATTATGTCAGGTCATTGTCACTTAGTTTCTCTGTCAGCTTCTGGTGGTCCTAACTTTTGTATGTGTTTGTTGCATACTGTGAGAGGAGTGTTTGTGAAGTCACAATTATTTATTTCCTTTAAACTATTTCTGCCGAAGCCTATCAACCAAAAAGCTCAATAGAGAGCATAGAATAGGACAAAAACGAAGACGCGATATAAAATTCCAGGCTCTTGGTGCTGACGAGATGATCGAAAAAGTGAGCGGGCGGGCGCGGCCTGGGGGTTAAAAGAAGAAGGCGGATACAACTAATCGCCTTCTGCTTTTTCGTTCGTCCCGACTGACCGAGAGCCTTGAATAGGCTAAAAATATAGTTGTAGCAGTTTAAACAAAGCCAAACGATTTTGTTACTCCACAACGGTGGGACAAAAAGGGCAAATGTGGCTACGTGCACATGTGGAGCGAAACCGCTATGTAGAAAAACTGCGGAGCCCTTTCTTAAATAACTTTTTGCCTTGTTCCAACAGTAAGATTTTCCGTTTTAGCTACCCGCATTGAGAGCTTTGAATAAGACAGAGGAGAGGGGGAATGAAAGGAGCGATGAGTGGGAGAGAGGAAGAACCCTTACCTTTCATCCTCGTTTTTTTTTTACCTCCTTTTTCGTCTGCAACGCAGGCTGTGGATAGGCTTTCTTTGGTCACAACGCGATTGCTGATTGCCCTCAATTTCATCATAGTTATTATATAATGTCATGGTTATTAACTATGATTTCATGAAAATGCCTGGCACCTTGAATCCAAGCCCCCTAGTTACAGCTAACAGAGATCGCACCTCAAGAAAAACTGTTAAGAACGTTATTTGTTGGATTGTAATATAACGAAAAATAAATTGATGATTGTCCACCAAGCTCCGCCGTCATCATTTCAATCTCCGCTCTTAGTTGATAAAAGCAGCAGAAGAGCAATAGAGAGACAAAAGATTAAGGACTGCCTGAATAATAATTCAAGCATGGCCACAGCGGGCAAATGTTCTTGTGTTAACGAAAGAGAGACAAAAAATAAGGTTCCTTGTGGAAGTAACATTCCATCGTTGTAATCAGAAATGAAATGCGCCGATCGCGTTGTGAATCATCCTCAGAGACCTTCGGCTGGTTAGTCGCGACGACGTGACGAAGTAATTATCTCAGACATAAACTTGAAGATAAGGATAAAGGTAATCTTTTATTTTCTTTTGACTAAAGTTTTGATACATGATATACCGGCTCTATCGAACCAAAACCTGTTTTCCGATGCGAAAACTGGTGATGTCCTACCTCATATATTGCAGCCAAATTGTGTGCTTTCAGTGAGTTCAAACTAATTTGGCCCGATACCTTAACTGGAGAAGGAATATTTCTTAAGTCTACTAGCCTGTTCCACACGTTCAGCTTGTCGGGAAACAGTGTAAAAAAGTATAAAGAAAAAATAAGGGATGAGTACAACGCGGAGAGCCGTAGCCTTCGTAGCTGGCGGTATTGTAGGCGCGCGCGCCGCTCGCTTGTCGACTCCACCGCCAAAACTTTATTTCGCGTCCGCTTACAATACCGCCAGCTACGCAGGCTAGGAGAGCCGCACCAAGCCGCTCGCATATTTTTTTCTCTCGTCGCTTTTTCTCTCTGGTCCTGACCACACCAATGCCCAGAAAAGGCTGCGAGTTTCCCAGGCAGTTTCCTCATGTGGGAACGAACGATTACAGGAAATACAGCTTACTTTGTATATGGATCGATCTATACTAAGGACAGAAGTGTTTGCTTTAGCTTAGTGTTGCGCATTTCGCGTATGGCACAAATAGATGACATAGATGTTGAGGTGGACAGTATTCACAGGCCCTAATTGCGTGCAAAGTAATAGTTACATAGGCCACCGAAGACATTGCACTGTCCGCATGCTTTGCGTGCCTATAATTTGAGGTAACCTAAAACAACGTGACACTGACTTTCCGTCCATAAAAAATCCAGTCTCAGCGGCCGGCCGGAGAGAAAGACTAGGAGCTGAAGAATTTGAACGATGAACTGAAATATTTCTCCTTGGTATCAGGGACCTTGCCATCTCTGTAACCGGTAATGTCTGATTTTCTTTTCTTCGATCACCCAGCAGGGTTTTTTTCCTTCTACTGCATTGAAGATATTTTATCTTGCACATTCTTCAATCTCTCAAGAACGATTTTTTGTAAAGTGTCGTCGACATTGCTTTGATTCATGATCTTGAGGTAACACCTTTCAACGGCCTGGAAGGAAAACGAAAACGAAAAAAAAGTGAGAACATGAACGAGATGATGAACGCCTCCGGGGAACGCCGTCAATTAAATCACCCGTAGATTTTTTAGGGTGGTTCAAAACTAAGTTTACAGAATAAGTACACGGTTTGTCCCAATCTTTACTTCACTACCATCACGTGACTATAGGCGTTGTCCCAACGTACCTAATACCTTATACTATCAGCGTCTTCGATTGTGAGTCACGTAGATCACGATCTAGCCTGAGCGCAGCCGCCCCCTTCCCTCAAAAATACTCGATTTTTTTAGGAGACGGTGCGGCTGTACACAGGCTAGTCACGATCTTGGGCCCAGGAGGACTCAGAGGTACGTCGGAAATGAGACATATGGTCTCTATCCATACGTAGACTGCAAGCAGTCTCTTTCTTTTCCTACAGCAGCCCGCTAGAAGTTACTGGAGCATACGATCGAGAGGCGAGCCTGTCTCCCCCCATTCCCTCCTCGTTTCTTTCCCTAGTTTGCATAAGTAAGTAAGTAAGTAACTTTATTTCAACTCGGGTTGATGAGGCTGATTAGGCCCCTAGCAAATACATGCTAATATGCCGAGAAAAGTTGTAAAATGATAATATAATATGTTTCGAGATCCGCGCAAGGAGGATTTCAGGAACAAAAACCGACTACTCGTAGTCTAATCCATGCACCGCTCACGTAGATTTAAAGTTGTCATTTTATGATACCATGTTATTTCCGCAGACTTCTGGCTGCATGGGTATACCCGTTGAACAGTACAAACTAATATTAAACAGCATTTTAAACGAAATCATTTGACTTATGGTAATAATCTTTTAAAGGTCCGCCATTTTACAAGTGTTTTGAGGCCAAACAGAAGAGTGTAGGGCTCGATTACCAGCCGTTACTCATGAGAGAAGCCCGCGCTTCTCTCCCAGCTCTCGCTCTCTCTCTTCCTGCGGAGGATTGTAGACTTGATTGAAAGAGCGGCAGGAATGAGCGTGGGTAACCTGCGATCATACTCTCCCTCGCAGGTTAGAGCGTAGGTGAACTAAATCTTAGTAATCACGCCCCTAGATCACGCCTACAAGTTTGTTGTTTTACCTGTAACACCTGTGGAGCTGGCGACAATTCAACCAATAAGGCGGCTGCCTCACACTGGACAACTTCAAGAGGAGATGACATCATCAGACTATATACACTCTGCACGAAACAGCTGGCGTTTGGAATCGTTCTTCGGATGGATTTCTGAAATTCAACAAACGACCGTCAAAATCAACTCAGGGAGCTCCATTGAAGTTATTAATACGTGTTCCATTGAAGATCAGTCGACACAGCTGAAGATTTCTATGAAAAGAGTGCCTAATTTTTTAAGCAGAAAGACCAGAATTTTTTCTTTCAACCAAAACGAAAGTTCCAGAAAGGAAACCTAACATGGTTAGGCTAGTTGACACCCTGACAGCCTTGAATCACTGAATCGACTAGTTTTACCGTCCTATCTTGGGAGTGCAGTTTCAAGTTACTATCTGTTATAACTACATGTGAATACTTTGCCTGAGTATAGTCCAGAATATCAACAAAGTTTGCTTTATATCGAGAGGGCATGATTTTGAACTAAAAAGAGCTGAAAAAAGCCTCAGAGAGGATTAAAACTGTATGATTTGAAATTGCTGAAAGGTAAAGAGGAAACCGGAGAAAAATCTCCCTTAGGAAATGTAATGACCAAAATTTAAGAAAAGAGATTCTTTAAAAATATTGCAGACGCAAAATAGATGTCTTTGTTTGTTTTTCGCGATGCCGCGGGGTACATGCCTTGGCAGAAATGATATCGGCTGAGTGCTGTTCCAGATTTTTATGTTGGATAACCTTTCCGATGACTTTTAGACAATCTGATAATAGACTTAATTCAAGTTATACAAAGTCGATACTCTGTCGTGTCCAGTTTTGATAAGATCGGTCAGAATTTAGTGATGTGAACAGTTTTGTTGACTCGCTAACGGATTGGCCAGCACAACTTTGGAATCTTGCGGCTAGCGAGGTTTCCGGTTATGCCAACAAACAGACAAGATCTGTTCAACATATTGTTACAGATCCATACCCATTTTGTGGTGCGTTCGTCAATGGACAGTCAATAAAAATCATCAAAATAAACTAAGGGAAAGGAGCGCTAGCCCATCAATACGACTTTGGTACCACCCATTGTCATTTATCAAAGGGTCCCGGTGTGATTTCTTGTGAAATTGTTTGAGAGAAACGCCCCGGCCTATGGCTAGTGTGATATTCACAAATAAGTAATTCCCTGTGATTTTCATGCTCGATCATCTGAAGTCACGGTAGAAATTATTACTTCCAATTTGTATTAATACTCATTCGTATCATTGAACCATGACCAAACCGGCCAGGTTGAGTAACGTCGATCGAAAATAAAATCTGGAACCGAGCAGTTAAAACGCGCGCAGTTTTATAAACTGTGTGAGTCGTCTTACAATCAGTAGCGTCGTACAAAACTTAAGCGTAATATCAAATACCGTAAATTTAAGGTACAACACAATCAGTTATCACTCACCCGAAGACACTTGTCACCTCTGAGGAACATGTCTGTTACTACGGTACAGCAATTGAACAAGTACAAAGCGGGAATTAATGACAGCGTCGAGAGTCACTGACTCACGAAGTTAACGTTTAGCGGTTTTGTTTTCAATTAACAAGCCTTGACCCGCTTCTAATAGACTAGTGTGAGCGACGTTCTCAGTAAAATATTTCAACTATTCCCGATACATAGAATGCACATCTGAACTGTTTCCAATGTAACGATTCCGCCGCCTGTCTCGTTTTCCTAGTCAGGTATGCGGGTCTGAGTGACTCGGCGAGTGAGTCCGAG
>JAHPZR010044886.1:62500-85000 GCA_019787425.1 Platygyra sinensis | reverse complement strand
GGCGATTATTCAAATTTATTCAACCAATCTTGTTTTTGTTGTGTGAAATAATATTTCTTTGACAAAGTAATTTCTAAAGTATCGTCAGTTGCTTTTCATGCGATCAGCCAACCACGAATGGATGCGTCACAAACCACAACACAAGCGCCACCTCGTGGGGCATGAGAAGGTTGAACAAAATTGATTGCACTTCCGGTCACGGAAACTTTCAACCGGAGATCACTGCACTCGGACTCACTCGCCGAGTCACTCAGACCCGCATACCTGACTAGGAAAACGAGACAGGCGGCGGAATCGTTACATTGGAAACAGTTCAGATGTGCATTCTATGTATCGGGAATAGTTGAAATATTTTACTGAGAACGTCGCTCACACTAGTCTATTAGAAGCGGGTCAAGGCTTGTTAATTGAAAACAAAACCGCTAAACGTTAACTTCGTGAGTCAGTGACTCTCGACGCTGTCATTAATTCCCGCTTTGTACTTGTTCAATTGCTGTACCGTAGTAACAGACATGTTCCTCAGAGGTGACAAGTGTCTTCGGGTGAGTGATAACTGATTGTGTTGTACCTTAAATTTACGGTATTTGATATTACGCTTAAGTTTTGTACGACGCTACTGATTGTAAGACGACTCACACAGTTTATAAAACTGCGCGCGTTTTAACTGCTCGGTTCCAGATTTTATTTTCGATCGACGTTACTCAACCTGGCCGGTTTGGTCATGGTTCAATGATACGAATGAGTATTAATACAAATTGGAAGTAATAATTTCTACCGTGACTTCAGATGATCGAGCATGAAAATCACAGGGAATTACTTATTTGTGAATATCACACTAGCCATAGGCCGGGGCGTTTCTCTCAAACAATTTCACAAGAAATCACACCGGGACCCTTTGATAAATGACAATGGGTGGTACCAAAGTCGTATTGATGGGCTAGCGCTCCTTTCCCTTAGTTTATTTTGATGATTTTTATTGACTGTCCATTGACGAACGCACCACAAAATGGGTATGGATCTGTAACAATATGTTGAACAGATCTTGTCTGTTTGTTGGCATAACCGGAAACCTCGCTAGCCGCAAGATTCCAAAGTTGTGCTGGCCAATCCGTTAGCGAGTCAACAAAACTGTTCACATCACTAAATTCTGACCGATCTTATCAAAACTGGACACGACAGAGTATCGACTTTGTATAACTTGAATTAAGTCTATTATCAGATTGTCTAAAAGTCATCGGAAAGGTTATCCAACATAAAAATCTGGAACAGCACTCAGCCGATATCATTTCTGCCAAGGCATGTACCCCGCGGCATCGCGAAAAACAAACAAAGACATCTATTTTGCGTCTGCAATATTTTTAAAGAATCTCTTTTCTTAAATTTTGGTCATTACATTTCCTAAGGGAGATTTTTCTCCGGTTTCCTCTTTACCTTTCAGCAATTTCAAATCATACAGTTTTAATCCTCTCTGAGGCTTTTTTCAGCTCTTTTTAGTTCAAAATCATGCCCTCTCGATATAAAGCAAACTTTGTTGATATTCTGGACTATACTCAGGCAAAGTATTCACATGTAGTTATAACAGATAGTAACTTGAAACTGCACTCCCAAGATAGGACGGTAAAACTAGTCGATTCAGTGATTCAAGGCTGTCAGGGTGTCAACTAGCCTAACCATGTTAGGTTTCCTTTCTGGAACTTTCGTTTTGGTTGAAAGAAAAAATTCTGGTCTTTCTGCTTAAAAAATTAGGCACTCTTTTCATAGAAATCTTCAGCTGTGTCGACTGATCTTCAATGGAACACGTATTAATAACTTCAATGGAGCTCCCTGAGTTGATTTTGACGGTCGTTTGTTGAATTTCAGAAATCCATCCGAAGAACGATTCCAAACGCCAGCTGTTTCGTGCAGAGTGTATATAGTCTGATGATGTCATCTCCTCTTGAAGTTGTCCAGTGTGAGGCAGCCGCCTTATTGGTTGAATTGTCGCCAGCTCCACAGGTGTTACAGGTAAAACAACAAACTTGTAGGCGTGATCTAGGGGCGTGATTACTAAGATTTAGTTCACCTACGCTCTAACCTGCGAGGGAGAGTATGATCGCAGGTTACCCACGCTCATTCCTGCCGCTCTTTCAATCAAGTCTACAATCCTCCGCAGGAAGAGAGAGAGCGAGAGCTGGGAGAGAAGCGCGGGCTTCTCTCATGAGTAACGGCTGGTAATCGAGCCCTACACTCTTCTGTTTGGCCTCAAAACACTTGTAAAATGGCGGACCTTTAAAAGATTATTACCATAAGTCAAATGATTTCGTTTAAAATGCTGTTTAATATTAGTTTGTACTGTTCAACGGGTATACCCATGCAGCCAGAAGTCTGCGGAAATAACATGGTATCATAAAATGACAACTTTAAATCTACGTGAGCGGTGCATGGATTAGACTACGAGTAGTCGGTTTTTGTTCCTGAAATCCTCCTTGCGCGGATCTCGAAACATATTATATTATCATTTTACAACTTTTCTCGGCATATTAGCATGTATTTGCTAGGGGCCTAATCAGCCTCATCAACCCGAGTTGAAATAAAGTTACTTACTTACTTACTTATGCAAACTAGGGAAAGAAACGAGGAGGGAATGGGGGGAGACAGGCTCGCCTCTCGATCGTATGCTCCAGTAACTTCTAGCGGGCTGCTGTAGGAAAAGAAAGAGACTGCTTGCAGTCTACGTATGGATAGAGACCATATGTCTCATTTCCGACGTACCTCTGAGTCCTCCTGGGCCCAAGATCGTGACTAGCCTGTGTACAGCCGCACCGTCTCCTAAAAAAATCGAGTATTTTTGAGGGAAGGGGGCGGCTGCGCTCAGGCTAGATCGTGATCTACGTGACTCACAATCGAAGACGCTGATAGTATAAGGTATTAGGTACGTTGGGACAACGCCTATAGTCACGTGATGGTAGTGAAGTAAAGATTGGGACAAACCGTGTACTTATTCTGTAAACTTAGTTTTGAACCACCCTAAAAAATCTACGGGTGATTTAATTGACGGCGTTCCCCGGAGGCGTTCATCATCTCGTTCATGTTCTCACTTTTTTTTCGTTTTCGTTTTCCTTCCAGGCCGTTGAAAGGTGTTACCTCAAGATCATGAATCAAAGCAATGTCGACGACACTTTACAAAAAATCGTTCTTGAGAGATTGAAGAATGTGCAAGATAAAATATCTTCAATGCAGTAGAAGGAAAAAAACCCTGCTGGGTGATCGAAGAAAAGAAAATCAGACATTACCGGTTACAGAGATGGCAAGGTCCCTGATACCAAGGAGAAATATTTCAGTTCATCGTTCAAATTCTTCAGCTCCTAGTCTTTCTCTCCGGCCGGCCGCTGAGACTGGATTTTTTATGGACGGAAAGTCAGTGTCACGTTGTTTTAGGTTACCTCAAATTATAGGCACGCAAAGCATGCGGACAGTGCAATGTCTTCGGTGGCCTATGTAACTATTACTTTGCACGCAATTAGGGCCTGTGAATACTGTCCACCTCAACATCTATGTCATCTATTTGTGCCATACGCGAAATGCGCAACACTAAGCTAAAGCAAACACTTCTGTCCTTAGTATAGATCGATCCATATACAAAGTAAGCTGTATTTCCTGTAATCGTTCGTTCCCACATGAGGAAACTGCCTGGGAAACTCGCAGCCTTTTCTGGGCATTGGTGTGGTCAGGACCAGAGAGAAAAAGCGACGAGAGAAAAAAATATGCGAGCGGCTTGGTGCGGCTCTCCTAGCCTGCGTAGCTGGCGGTATTGTAAGCGGACGCGAAATAAAGTTTTGGCGGTGGAGTCGACAAGCGAGCGGCGCGCGCGCCTACAATACCGCCAGCTACGAAGGCTACGGCTCTCCGCGTTGTACTCATCCCTTATTTTTTCTTTATACTTTTTTACACTGTTTCCCGACAAGCTGAACGTGTGGAACAGGCTAGTAGACTTAAGAAATATTCCTTCTCCAGTTAAGGTATCGGGCCAAATTAGTTTGAACTCACTGAAAGCACACAATTTGGCTGCAATATATGAGGTAGGACATCACCAGTTTTCGCATCGGAAAACAGGTTTTGGTTCGATAGAGCCGGTATATCATGTATCAAAACTTTAGTCAAAAGAAAATAAAAGATTACCTTTATCCTTATCTTCAAGTTTATGTCTGAGATAATTACTTCGTCACGTCGTCGCGACTAACCAGCCGAAGGTCTCTGAGGATGATTCACAACGCGATCGGCGCATTTCATTTCTGATTACAACGATGGAATGTTACTTCCACAAGGAACCTTATTTTTTGTCTCTCTTTCGTTAACACAAGAACATTTGCCCGCTGTGGCCATGCTTGAATTATTATTCAGGCAGTCCTTAATCTTTTGTCTCTCTATTGCTCTTCTGCTGCTTTTATCAACTAAGAGCGGAGATTGAAATGATGACGGCGGAGCTTGGTGGACAATCATCAATTTATTTTTCGTTATATTACAATCCAACAAATAACGTTCTTAACAGTTTTTCTTGAGGTGCGATCTCTGTTAGCTGTAACTAGGGGGCTTGGATTCAAGGTGCCAGGCATTTTCATGAAATCATAGTTAATAACCATGACATTATATAATAACTATGATGAAATTGAGGGCAATCAGCAATCGCGTTGTGACCAAAGAAAGCCTATCCACAGCCTGCGTTGCAGACGAAAAAGGAGGTAAAAAAAAAACGAGGATGAAAGGTAAGGGTTCTTCCTCTCTCCCACTCATCGCTCCTTTCATTCCCCCTCTCCTCTGTCTTATTCAAAGCTCTCAATGCGGGTAGCTAAAACGGAAAATCTTACTGTTGGAACAAGGCAAAAAGTTATTTAAGAAAGGGCTCCGCAGTTTTTCTACATAGCGGTTTCGCTCCACATGTGCACGTAGCCACATTTGCCCTTTTTGTCCCACCGTTGTGGAGTAACAAAATCGTTTGGCTTTGTTTAAACTGCTACAACTATATTTTTAGCCTATTCAAGGCTCTCGGTCAGTCGGGACGAACGAAAAAGCAGAAGGCGATTAGTTGTATCCGCCTTCTTCTTTTAACCCCCAGGCCGCGCCCGCCCGCTCACTTTTTCGATCATCTCGTCAGCACCAAGAGCCTGGAATTTTATATCGCGTCTTCGTTTTTGTCCTATTCTATGCTCTCTATTGAGCTTTTTGGTTGATAGGCTTCGGCAGAAATAGTTTAAAGGAAATAAATAATTGTGACTTCACAAACACTCCTCTCACAGTATGCAACAAACACATACAAAAGTTAGGACCACCAGAAGCTGACAGAGAAACTAAGTGACAATGACCTGACATAATGCCAGTAATATGGTGGAATGTACAACATCTGTCCTTCCTTCAGAATACACTCCTGGTAAACAGCTGATGAAAATTCAGGAAACTGGACAAGATCTGGGTCCTCAACATCTACCTGAAACAGATTCAAAGACAAGTACTTTTATTACTTACCATCAGAAATAACTTTAAGTGAATAAATTTCTAACTTTACTTTTGCTTTTTGTTAAGTGAAGCAAATTTTGAGCGGGGAATATTGACCGCCATCACAGAAATTGTGCTCTTTGCATAAGCAAAATATGTCACAGAGACTACCAATTTGAGATTTTTTTTACTTCTTTGGTGGGAGGGGGGAGGTGGAGGGGGAGGGGGCAGGGGGGGAATTCTTATGATGAACTGTATGGTGAGACTGCCCAAAAGGGGTACCTTTTGCTGACTTGAGGTGGGGACTTCACACATTGAGGTATATGAAAGGGTAGGGAAATAAGTCATTTAGTTATATCAAAGGGCCTAATTAATTAAAATACTTCGAACAAATGCACCTCATGGCTGTATCATTTCATTTATTTGCCAAATATATCAAAATGACAACATAATGACATAATGCAAGCCAGTGATGAAAGCATGTGAAAGGGTACCTTTTTTCAATTTAAATATGTGAAATGGGAACCTTTTCTCTCAAAATGGTATGCAAAGGCTAAGGGTTAGACCTTGGGGTAGAGCCTCCCCATATAGAACTTTGTGGAGTACCTCTTACTAGAATTTGCTTCAAGAAAAATGCACCTTGGATTATAGCAAGAAGAGTTGAGCTATGCTATGGAAGAGAATTAAAGGCCCAAAAAATTCAAGGGAAGAAAGGTTTTAGGTAATCACTCCTTGGAGACGTAATTATTAAGGACTTCAAACAATACCTGACTAGTATTATTTAGCAATGTTGATTTGTGAGGATAGAGCTTGTCTGATTCAGTCTTGGAGTACAGTCTTAAATACTTCTCACCAACAACTTGTGCCAAGAGATTGTGATAGGGATCATGGTGCATTGGTGATATCGTACCCCTAGGACCAAACCAAGCATTGATTATAACATCGTTATCACCTTCACCAAGATAGCAATAATCAGGAGTGATGATATCACTTCTTAATTCAGGTATCTGATCAAACAGCTGATGCTGAGCTAAATAAGCAATCTCTGAGTCCTGACCCCTTTCAATTGGATCAATGTAACTGTCAATAAAATCTCCTACTGTCATTAATTTTTGTGTCCATGTGTCATCAGTGTATCGTAAGCCCAGCTCAACTGGTACTGTACGACATCCAGTTATGGTCCTGAGATATTGTATACTCCACTGACGAGTTGTCCTGGCAGGCCAGTGGTCCATTACTCCATCGAGGATCACTGGTTTGTCTTTCTGTATGTAATCTGTAAGAAATGCTTCTAGTGAAGGGCAAAAGACATGATCAATGTCAAACTCCTTGCTTATCATTGGTATTCCATAAACTTTTCTTCTTTTTGTAAAATCAGAAGTAGCAGATTGCCGTTCTCCATCTACAGACTCAGAATCATTAATCAATTTCCTTTTTTCTGCAGATTTTTCAGCCCTTGAAAGTTTTGTTTTGTGAAGTTCTGAATTGATTTCAGAGTCATGTTCATTGATTGTACTATCCATTACCTGTTGACTAGAACTACTTTCTTCTGCATTTTTCTGAAATTCTGTGGCAATCTTTGTTAGAACGTTATCCAAAATTGGTGCGCCTAGCAAAAGCCCCATGTCACAAGCCTTCATTGCCTCTTTCTGTTTTCCTTTACTGTGAAGACACAATGCTTTGAAAACACTTGCATATGAATATGCTTCTCTCCAAATTATATTGACATCTCGCCAGTGACCTGTATTACACTTCTCCCAACAAATATCAATCACAGTTTGACAGTTTGAAAGACAGCTGTCAAAGTTATCCAAGAAAAATTCTTTGACCCCTTGAGTGAGAAGAAAAAGCACAGGATCACCACCAACATGTGTTAATGGATAGAGGCTTTTTTCAAGACTTAAATCTTCTGCAGTCTTCACCAGGGGAAGAAATTGTTGAAGAATTTGAGCGCCACTTTTACGCAATAAATCCACCATCTTTCACTCAAGACCTAAGCGGTCAGCGGTATAACAAAAATTGGTTGCCATGTTAAGTACCCTCATCAGCATGTGTCCCAAAATAGTAGTTACCAGTCCATGGAGAAACAAACGGCCAACATGGCTTCTTAATTCTTGACGCAGATTGTTTACAACGTGTTTCAAACGGAAGATTTCGTCATTTTCTTGGCAGTTATGCCACCAAAGAAACGACAAAAGCACCGAAAGTATCACCTGCACGATTCTGGCGATTTAAAGGGTGAAATCGAAGCCTTGTTTAACAAGAAATTTGTTTTGAAATCAAGTGAAGAAACATGGACACTACCGGATTCATCAAGCATGTTTCAAGAATTACCGTTCATCCTAGAAGACATGATCTCCTTAAAGGACGAACTGAACCGAAAAAAGAGCTTACTAAACGACATGGATATAGTTCAGTGGCATTTGCACACGCGTAGAGCCCACAAAGCAGGCCTTGTTGTGAAGCACCTTAGGGAGAATATTCATGCTGAGATGTGTACACAAGCTTGGACTAAATTCCACGAGATACTCAGCTCCTATGATCTCATCCCAGAGATCGCACGAGAAACTAAGAAGTTGCGATCAGTGCACTTATGTGAGGCCCCAGGAGCTTTTATTGCAAGTTTAAATCACTTTGTGAAGAGTTATCATCGCGGTCTAGAGTGGGACTGGGTTGCCAATACTCTGAATCCTTACTATGAAGGTCACGACTTGACAGCCATGCTGGATGATGATAGGTTTGTTTTACAGACATTGTCACACTGGAATTTTGGTGTGGATGGAACTGGAGACTTGATGAAGCTGGCTAACTTGGAATCTCTTCAACAAGATACAGCTGACGTTCATTTGGTAAGGATGATTGATATACATTTAAAACCAAGCAAATCATGACCCTTACAGTGTAGTCTTTCTCCAGACCACATGAAGTGAGAGGGAGAAGTTGGTGGTTGAACTTGATTGCATATCACATTACGGGCCAGGAAGGGGAAATACCCTACTAACGAGGCCGCTATAGATCATTATCATATGATGTCACCAAATTCCAAAATCCAAAACTAAAGAGCCAGGAAAATTTATCCTCATTGGGCTTAAGGGGATCTATATTTATAAATTATTTATTTACCACTTTTTAGCTCAATAGCGTGCTTGATTTGGGAACCAGTACAGTTTGAAGTTCAAGATTATGGCAGTGCCTGACATTCAGTACTGCTCTGATCACGTTTGTGGCAAAAAGGGACACTTATCTAGTGATTTTTAACCTGCTGGGTAAAGTGCCTGTTTAAATGTTTGTTGGTTTAAATCAGATAATCAGTTGCCTAGATAGGCAAAGTAAGGTCCAGATGATTACGTATTCCGGCCGCCACGTTGATGGAGCACAGAGCTCCACCAACATGGCTGCTCCGTACTGGACTCTTTAAATTTGCATAAAATATTTCAACAAATATCTAGAGTTTGGGAAAACACAGGCCTAAAAATTTCAGAAGTGTCTTATTTACCTATCTCCTATAACATGACAATTTCTTGACTTTATCCATCAAACAGTTTTCAATTTATTTTTGCATTGACAGGGAAAATAACCTATAGCTTCTGGACACTACCATTGATGTATAACACACTTTCATAAAATGGTGTCTGTTTGGCACTCCTCAAACCAAAAGTCTATAACAATGGGTATGCATGTTGTGGAAGTGTATTATAGGAGAGGCTCTTGAAATGTTACAAAATATTTGTGACCGTTCACGGGAAAACATACTTTAGCACTTATCTGTTAGATGGGCGAAACCGTAAAACCATCTGTTAGTTACCCATTAGAAAATTTTCTCGTAAACGTTAGAGGTGTTCACCTAACTGTTAGCAGTATAAGTCAAAACGTAAGAGGGGAGAGTAAAAGCATCAGCCCGTTTGCTGTATCCATTAGCCGTTAGCATCGCACCGTTAGAACGGAAAGCCTAACACTGCAGAGCCGTTAGAAAAAATTGGCATCCGTTAAACGGTAATGTAACTGTGTGCCATATGTTAGAATGGCCTGGCAACAGTTTTAAGTGAAGAAATCTGTGTATTGCAAGATGTGAGCTAATTATATCGGCCTGAAGTCGACTTCATATAAGCTTCAGTGCTAATGCATTATAAAGGGGTATTAAAGCGAGCGAACGGACGAAAGTATAAACTTTGGACACAGCTCGCATGGTAAAAATCATTTAAAATTGTTTAATTTGCATAAAATCAAATGCATAAGTTGTTTACAGTGTATTTCGTTGCCAAAAGCAAGAGCCAAATTGCGGTGGGATTTTTTATGACTTTTTTTGATATGCTGGGATGTATGACTGAGTTCATTTGATAAGAGTGTAATAATTCAAGAGACTACTGTAGGCTTAAAACTTTTTAATTCCGGCAGAATGTTTACAGTGTAGTTCGTTCCAAAAACAGCTGTGGCCGGATTATGACTATTTTGATATGTCCAGCATGAACCATCGCCTTGCAACGCATTGTGCTACGAAGTGATTATGGAATTCATACAGCTTTTTCGCTTGCTAGCATCTTAATAACATTGGACTTCATTCGGCGAGCCCGTGTCTCAATGAATTTAGTGCTTGTTTTGAGCAGAGTTTCCATTTAATGGCTATAATGTATTGACATTAAATTTTCGTGGGGATATTGACCTTTTTCTGTAGTGATTTATTAAACTGTTCTTTGGCTGTACAGTATGCATGGCGCCAATCGCGAATGCTCAAGCAGATCAGATGCAAACGTTAAAGCACTTTCACAGTTATCGGTTAGATTTTTTTCCCATCTGTTAAGTGGTTGCCATTTTCATGAGCCATTAAGCAGAATTACAAAGCCGTCAGACCGTCAGGGCAAAGCGTGAGAACGTTGCAAGGAGCCATTAGGCAAAACTTGCTAGCCGTTAGAATGCTAGCACAAAGCGTTAGAACGCTTTGAAGGCCGTTAACTATCCATTAGTCATCCATTAGTTTTTAGCCGTTTAATGGATAAGCGTTAAAGTATGTTTTCTTATGAACAGTCACATTTAGTGTTACTAGTGGATTTGAATATCATCAAATTAATACATGGCAGTGTGTCAGTCATAAAACTTTATTAACATTGTTCTAGCTAGAAGCAAGCAAGAAGCAATAATGATGTTAACAACATCTTAATATTGTTTTAACAGTTTTTCCATTCTCCACTCATACCTTATTGGTGCTTATATGTGACCCTCCATGGGAAAACAGGGATAAAGGTGAACGCACAGGCACGCTAAAATAGCACGCTAAACAATAGCCAGTGTGTCAAATGACACACCGTCTTCCGAGCAGTGTGTTAGAAGGCACGCCTCATTAAATTTTTTCCTTTGTTATTATCGCACGGTAAAAACAAAAGTTGCGTGTCTCATCGAACAATGAAGTGTGCCAAGCTCCATACCGGGTGAAATGGCACGCCGGTGAGTCAAACAGCACGCATTTTTCAACTGTGCAAAATGACACGCTAACCGCGTCGAAGAGCTAAGGTTCAACTCACCGTTGTTTCGTCTCAACAGTCAGTAACAAGTTCAGCTTGGCTGGCACCCGAGTTATGTAGCGGTGGCCGTAAAAACAAACTTTGGAAACAAACAGACATCTGCTCACAGATTTTCAGCGATTCCAGTGCTTTCCAATGAGTATTGTACTCAAAAATTAAAGTTGATACAAAATCTTTATTCGTGCACGCGTGATCATGCGTTCTGTGTTTGCGAAATCAACTTTCTCTTTCGGCTCTCGATGTATTGAAGATAAATGTTAGTATTTCAGATGACATGTAAAAAATCAAAATAAACGAGTAAACATTATTAATACACTTGATGTACCATACCCTTCTAATTATGTCATTCTTTTTTTCTTTTCAGGTGACAGCTGACGGCAGTATAAACTGTGCCAATCAACCAGATGAACAGGAAATCCTTGTAGGACAACTGATCTTCTGTGAGGCAGTTGCTGCCGTGAACCTGCTTTGCCAAGGAGGGAACTTTGTGTTCAAAATGTTCACTGCATTCGAGCACCTGATGATATCCCTTCTGTACCTACTTGCTTGTTTGTTTCAAGAAGTCCAGTTCATTAAACCAGGTAGGCACCACAATGATCCCAGTACAGGTTTATCTGATAGACAAGCGACCAATGAAAATTTTGTGGATTATTTCCTGGTATTGTCCTGCCTTCTGGATAAGTAGTACTGGTTTGTCTGATCAAGAGACAAGTCCTTGGAAAGCCCAGGTTTCCAAAGTAATATCACATTTTATCTGGGACTATTAAATGAATAGGGGTAAGAGTTGAGCTCTGCCAAGGCAGCAAGCCATTTTTAGTTCTGTAGTTAAACTGATAGACTATTTATGGGCAAAAATAGCATATACATGTACAAGTCAAGATTTTGGGTAAAGGTAAAAAATCTGATCTTACCAACACGTCAGCCGACACATTGGCTAACACGTTGGTCGACTGTCAGCCGTTAGTAACTGTTTATTGACACAGCATGTATATGTGTTTGGTTTAGGTACCAGCAAGTCAGGTAATTCAGAGGTCTATGTTGTATGCCTAACATTTATTGGCAAAGAGGAAATTCCAAGCAGTCTGATGGAAAAACTATGTGAAGGATATGGTGAACATTGCCCATCCTCCAGTTTGTTTTCTCTGAGTTCAATCCCCAGCATGTTTCTGGAGAGATTAAGAGCCTGTGAAGAGTACTTTACCAACCTTCAAATGGAAGCCATTGATCAGAACATTCAACAGTTTTATTACATGAGTTCAAGGGAATGGAAAGCTCGTGCTCAACTTCGTGAACTTGTGGTAGAAAACTTTGTGGAAAGATTTCACTTAAAACCAATCAGCAAAGAGGATCATGTCATACCTGGTGCTCACTTAGATGGGACACAACTGAGCTTCACTAGAGGACCTACAAATAATGTACCTTTTAGAGAGAGCTTTAATGGTCGACATCAGATGGGAAGTTATAATGAGAGAAATGAAAATTTGAACCAGGATTGGCTTGAAAAAACTCTAGCAGATGGACAGTTCCAATTTCGTCCTACTCAGCTGAGGAGTTTGCAAGGTACATGTATATTAAGGGGTCCAGGATTTTGCTTGTTAGAACAAACTATCCTGTGCTCCCAGTTGTTACTACCAAGCATAATACATGAGCTGCATAGATGACTTTATATTTGTAACCTTTTGCATGCACTGCAAGCCTGTGATTGTAAATTTTAAATCTTATTTATAGTGGTCATGCACTTGTATGTACAAGCACTAAGCTTAGCTAGTTTACAGGCATGTTACTGAAACATAGGAAACAAATATTTCAAATAAACGTAACATATAGTTAAAAATCCCAACTGGCAGGAAACAGACCAGTTGGCTATTTACAAAGTGGGCCGAGGATTTAAACTCGGGACTACTGAGAAACAAATGCTGCTAGTGGCAGGGTGGAGGCCTTGAACCCGGGACCTCTGGATTACAACATCAGCGCCCTAAACCACTTGGCCAGATTTTAGTCCTTCTGTTTAAAGGTGTTTACCACTTTTATTTTAAGGTCTCATTCAAAGCACAAAATTAGATACAGAATTCATATACATGTAAAGCTTAAGGCTGCTATAATTAGGAACTCTGGCGCATTTTTAACAAACCCAGTAAACTATCAAAACAATATTTTTGGGACAACTGTCTTAAAGTTGAGCTTGACTGTGAAAATTGCATTAACTACAGTTCTATAAAAACATCAAATTTAATTTGGAGTTAGTCATTCTGATAAGTTCAGGAATTTGTAAAACATGTACAAAGTGGACTTTAGTGTGAACTGTTAGGGACCTTGAGATCGGAGGACGAGGACGACTACAAATACGAGTTTTCCGTACTGAGCACGTGCATAAGTGCATGTGCTCAGAACAGAAAACTCGTACTCGTAGTCATCCTTGTCCTCCAATCTAAAGGTCACTAATCTCACAATTCTATTGCAGATTATTCTCAAGTTTACAATGAAGTTCCTCTGATTCCACTTTACTCTGATCAAGTAGTCTGGCTTGAAGGAGTAGAGTGTGTCACACCAGAGGTCATGGCTGCCACCTGGAAACCCCAGTCTGCAGCTCGTCTAAATGCTGTTTTGAATTCACGTTTCTGTACACCATTCTATATTAGCAAGTTACAAGATCCACATCAACAGGCTTCAATCCTAAGGGAAGAGAATGTCAACAACCTCATTTCAATAAATGACAAAGTGTGTCCTTCAAATATTGTCAAGATGTCCAAGAGTGGCGAAGCAGAAGTGAGAAATCTTGATAATCTTGTTTTCTTCACAGAGATTGCAAAGTTTGATAACTTTGGGATTGTGTTAAATCTTAGTGACAGTCTTGATTATCTGGCACAGTACCTTCAAGAAAAGCATGTGAGATTCAACTCAATTCGCCTGTGCATCTCAGCTGAGAGTGGAACACTGTTAGCAACAATTAACCAGGAAAATGTTCTTCCATTTGAAGACATTTCACAGCATGTGAAAACGGTCTCCCAGATAGGTGATGAGGAGAAAATCAATCTTGTTTTTGCTGACATAAACCACAGTAATGAATTGAATGCAAAAAGAGACTTGGTTTCTCTCTGCATCACTGCCCTAAAGTTGTTGGAAGATCATGGAATGTTTGTTTGTCGTGTCTGTGAGACACTGACAAGATTCAGTGTGGGCCTGTTGTACATTTTCCACCATATATTTGACAAGCTAACAATTGTGAAACCAGTTATGTCACAACTGTCAAGCCCTCAAAGATTCTTGGTGTGCAAGGGATTTCATGGTGACAATAAACATTATGTAGCTTATCTTGAAGAGGTTCTCCACAAGCTCACAATGCTTGCCAATGATGAGTCAGCTTTTGATGTTGTTGAGATTGTCCCGATGCAGCTTCTGTACAGCGAACAGTTTCATGCCTTTGTTAAAAAGATGAATGAACAACTGGCTCATGTACAGCTTCAGAGCATTGTTCAACTGGAGAATTATTTTCTTTATCCTGATAAAATGCCATCTGCTGAAGACATTTCTAACCTTAGAGAAGACATAGCAGCATACTTGAAGTGATGACAGCACTTTTATTTGAACCAAGATGGCTGAATGCCATGGATATTGTGTACTAATTTTTACCAGTGCAATTTGCTTTTTAATGCCTTCGTAGCAGTTAGTATGCAGAATTGCTGGCCTATGGTTCTTTGTAACAACTTCTATTTCCAACAGTTATACTTTCTGAACCAAGCGCAGCCCACCTTCCGCACTAAGTGCGGCATTCTCATGTACAGTAACTTGCCCATCAACACTGTCACCAGCCAATGTAATGCAGCTTTCTACATTGTAATCATTGGGGGCAGGGGAGGGAGCAGTGTGGTCAGAACCTCCTGCTTCCCAAACTCCTGCCCCTTTGCATTCTGCTTGACGGATTCCTGCCATGTAAATTAGGAGATGTAAAACATTATTCTAGTCATTTTGTCACATAATCCTTAGGTGTTTCCTTTGTTTGAAATTATTTGTATTCAGCCTTGCTCACCTCTGACAGCTTATGTGACATTTCATCTCAGATGCTGAATGCAAGGCAAATAACATTTCAAGTTCTTGTTCTTGAAAGATTTTAATGCTTAATAATATCAACAAATGAAGAAGCCTAAGCTGTTAATTACACTGTGATAAAACATGGCAGGTAGTTGAGAACATGAAGAAAATGTAGAAAGCACAAGCTGCAGGCGAGTATTTTCCAAATTTCTCAAGTGTTCTCAAATTTCCAGTGCTTTTTCACAGCGCAATACATGGCTTAGGCTTCATTATTTGTTTTACAATGATTTTACATGGAAAAACAATAAAACACTTTTTGTATTTTTTGTACTCCAATAAAGCATGCGTTTTTGACCAATCAGAGTGCACGCAGGGTCCTACGTATCTATATTACAGTAACAAAAAAAGCAATTGCATTTTTTCTCCTGTATGCTGTTCTTTTCCTTCGCTAATACCCCTTTTGTTCCCTATTGTCCTGGGCATCTTCTCCATTGCCCTCCCCCACTACACAAAGTCGTGACATAATCATTAGTTTAACTCTCGAAGTCAAACCTAGTGAAATGAGGTTGTCAACACAATGCATAAAGATAACACCCACGTACAAACCATTCAAATATTAAAATGTTTGAACTATTCTTTCCTAGGATGCTTTGTTCTTTTTTATTTATTTATTTATTTATTTAACTTCGCCAACTCGTGGCAGGGACACCGCAAACAGCGTGAGCCAATTACTGCGGGCCCGACCCAATCCCACAACCCCAAGGCCTGACCACAACACCGGGAACTCCGTGCCCTACTCTTTTCGATGAGTGCGTGGGTTCTTTAACGTCCCCTGCTAACTACATAACACTGAAGATGCAGGAGACGGGGCCTACGGTTTATAGTCCTTGTCCGAGAAGACTTGAACGTCTAACCATTTGCGGGTGCCATTACAAAGGCAGCACGTTCTCCTCAGTTATTTAAAGACCCTGAGGTTTGAACCCTCGACCTCCCGCACGGCAGTCCGGTGCTCTACCAACTGAGCTAACCGGTCGGCGGTTTTTTAAATCCTATAAGAAAGCCATTATTGCCAATTATAATGGGAGAAAAGATTAGTTCTGTAGCCTGGGACTGTGAAACTTCTAATTGAAGATAGCCTGAAATGTCAGTTGTCAACATGTTCTTTAGATAATTTGGTTTTATCAACTGGTTTGATAATGTAAATTGGCCACCGTAAAGAGATTTGAAAGCTGACATATCAAGTGTCAGTCCTACGTCGGATTTGTTCCAACAAAGGGCTAATGCTGGAAACATTACTACTCCCCACCGACACAGCACCACAGTTTCTTTTATTAGAAACTTACCCCCATTACTTGTTGTTAAAGTGCACCTAACCTCAAAAAACTTTTTTTCGCTTAAAAAAATCTTTGCACCTGTTTGAAACGTTCTGCCCCTTTTTAAACTAAATCTTGATTTTTTTATAGGCTCTAAAAGTTACAAAATCTAGCCATCATGTGTCCCACGACCGAGCTATAAAGGGGCATGGGGCTATTTCTGGTTTGACGTCACAGACGGATTTGCATTGCAGTAAACCCTTGTAAACTTGTATGCACAGTTGGTTGCCTTAAACCAGGAAAAGACCCAATCTGCTCAGTCGTGGGACAAATGGCTAGATTTCGTAACTTTTACAGCCTACAAAAAAGTCAAGATTTAGTTTCAAAAGGGGCAGTGCATTTCGAACAGGTGCAAAGACTTATTTATGCAAAAAAAGTATTTTGAGGTGCAAAATTTAGATTAGTCATGTTTTTTGCCTTTCTTAGCTGTCTAGACTCTAGGCAAATTTCTTTATCTTGTTCATTCATGACCTGCTAAAGACCCCTTGCAACTTTGTCACTCACTTGGTTTGCGACCTAAAATCTTGCTTGGCTATGATACCCTGAAACTCATGAGGTTAACTTGTTGTAAGTCTATTAGACGTCCCTCACATTCATTTCAAGAAAGACCTCAAAACAAGAGAAGAAAACTTGCTCATTGTGTTACAATGCCAGGGGTGCATTACGGTAAGGTCTATAATTAATAGCCAGATCATTTAGAAAGACTACAATATTTGTAATGATAACAACTTAGTTTTTCAACATGTTCAATAGCCTTTTACAATCATTGTGAGAG
This sequence comes from Platygyra sinensis, assembly GCA_019787425.1. Lineage (NCBI taxonomy): Eukaryota > Metazoa > Cnidaria > Anthozoa > Scleractinia > Merulinidae > Platygyra > Platygyra sinensis. The sequence continues at coordinate 67,838 of JAHPZR010044886.1, read as the reverse complement.
AAATTCAAACTTTAATTTATTTTCATCTGAAATCAATGCTCTGTGTTCATCAGAAAAGTTAATGTCTATGGCAGTGCACAGATTTTGAAGACACCGTCTCAAGTTGCACTTTTAATTTGAATGTATGATTGCTGGATCTATATTGATATATTACATACAAACACAAAGTCAATTACACAATATTAAAGTTGTACTTAAAACATTCCAATCAGGTTCAAAAATTTTAACTAGGAAAGACAGATAACTTTTCAAACAGGGTTCTATGTTTCCAATTAAATTATCAAAAAGCCATTCCTGAGGGCTGACACCATCATCACTGTATCACATGTAACAATAAAAGCTGTAGATGTTACAGACCACTTTTTTGTGTGCTGATAACCTTAAACTGCTGATGTTTACTGGCATACAAGCCTTACATTATATTTTGAGTTATCAGAGACCCGTTGCCTTGATCTTCCCACCCATAACAGGCCTATTACTTTGCAGGTTAATTGTACTAACACCAGGCAAACTCAGATGAAAGATTAGACTACGAGCAGTCTCTCTTTTGCTTTTCTTTCTTTTCGCTGTTGATGTGGCCATTTCTTCCTTTCTTACTCGCCCAACGGACTAAGCAAAAGGGAGAATAATCAGTCTAATGAAGCATCAATACCTGGTCAGTCTTGACAGGTGTTACAGTATCAGATAAAAGCCCAGATATAAATCATTGTCCGAGTCATTTATACATTGTTTAGCGAGACAATGACTGATCTCATTAAGTCACTTACAAAGTTGCCACTATGTATGGTTAGTTTTGTAATAACTTTCAAGATGCTGATTGACAAATATAAGGCTGGAAAACAATAGACCCCAGATATTCATTTCTTTTATGAATAAGTTAGTCTTGTTGGTGACTTCATGATTACAACAAAAACACAATTTGGAACAAGGAACCCATACAATCTGATTGTTCATGTATCTATGACTGTGATTTATATGCTAACACAAAAACTTAACATTTACAACCACAACAATGCCCCAAGTGGTTATGATATTCATCATAAATGTTCTTCTCATTAAAGTTGATATGTGAATTAGGTAGTTTGTATCTATTTGGATGGATGTTAATATTTTAACGTAATGGCAATATTCAATTTCCAAAACAATTTAATATGAGGAACTGTTTAAGGTAGCAGATACCCCAAATAAACACGCTCATTTGTCTCTAAAAGCACCATTTTTCACCATGTCAGCCAAAAATTTCCTTGCAAAGTCACACGAGTGTCCAGTATAAATATTGAATTTCTTCTTGGTTGAACTATGCTTGTCAACACTATCAACACTCTTCTTATCATTTTGCTCAGTGAGCTCTCTGTACTTTCTTTTCAAGGAAGGATTATCTACTGGAACAATTACATCGTTGCACAGATCCTTGTCTTTGACACAGGTTGCTTTATCGCCTGTAGAATCTCTGCTGGAAATGTCTCCTTTTCGAGAGTTTACAATCCTGTCACACATATTCTTGGTTTTGATAGATGAAGCAGCTGCATTTTCCTTGCCTCCTATGTTTGCCTGTGCCCTATCAAGTTCTTTATCACTTTCAAAGTTGAGTGCCTTTGATGTTTCTCCTGATTCACAGCTTCTCAAGCCACTTTTGGACAAAGAAGGAACTGAGTGTATTTCATCTCCTGCAATCTCATGCACAATACTGTTCTCTTGAAAATCTTTGCCACCTTCGCAGTTAAGTGCCTTTGATATTTCTCCTGATTCACTGCCTATCAAGCCAGGTTTGGATGAAGAAGCACCTGAATCTGTTTTATTTATGGTGATCTCATACACCATGCTGTTCTCTTGAAAAGTTTCATCATCTGAAACATCATCCACATTTTGTTTTTCTCCCAATTCATCACCTACCAAGCCAGATGCAAAGGATGCAGAATCCACCTTCTTCATTTTGCTGCCTATGCTCTGTTGCACCATATCATGATCTTCTTCACCTTTAAAAAAATTAAAAATACAAATACAATCTCTATTTACCCTTGTGCTAGTGGGGCTGAGCAAACAACTGAAACAAATAATTCAAATCAACATAACTTTCCACCCGCTTTGACATAGTCTGTCAATTAAACAGATAAATTTATTTCATCCCCTGTGATTCATTTTTTCACCTGGATCTTTATCCAACTTTAGTTTTTTTCCATATTCAACATCTGCAAAACTGCACTTACTGGAGGAAAGAGTGTCACCATTCTGTCCATTTTCTGTGATCCCCTGTTCCGGTACATTGCCATCTGATTCTTTGATTTCCAACTCACATTTGTTCTTATTCATTTCTGCCTTTTCTGGGGTTGGGGGAAAGATGACTCCACATGGTTTCTTGACCTTAGCAGCTTTTTTTAAGCAATTCTTTCCTGTTGCTTTCACGCTTTTCTTTCTCTCTTGTTGTATTTCTCCAGTCATGAAACATGCTACAGGACGAGGGACTGTAAATTCTGACGATGGGGAAGAATCCATTAGATCTTGGAATACATTCATATTCACTCTACTGTTTATGGTGTCACCTGGCGATAGTCTGTGTTTATGCACAATGGGAATAATCTTCCTTGGTTTGACATTCTGAACAAACTTTCTTAACTCTCCAAAAGAACTATGATCTGAGTAAGGAACAACAAAAACATTCTCTATATTGGCATAAGGGTTTGTTGCTCCAACATAGAGACATGTTGGCAATATTGCAATGGTTGGTTCTTGAGAGTTCCACAACTGGAGGTTTTTCTTGGTGACTTCATGACTTTTCACTACCCTGATCCTTACTTTATCCACATCACAGGTAAACACATTTGGCATTTCAAGAAGTTTCAGTGTTTCTTTTCTCAAAGGATCCACTCCAATCCAAGTTTTGAACACGACAGCGATTGTATGAAGCAGCATTTCTTTGCCAAGGTTATGAAGCCCAATTACCACTTTGCATTCTGGATGTCCTCGAATTATCTCAAGTATGTTGACAGTTGCTTGAGTACGAGTGGGAAAAGCGCACTTCGCATCGCAATAAGTATTGTCCAAATAAAGGAGGTCAAATTGTTTTCCCTTCATAGCAGAGTGTGTTGTGAAACGTTCACAATAACGGAAATCGCCGGTGTAGAGAATTTTGCCAAAGTATCCATCGAAAATGAACATGACAGAACCGGGGCAGTGGTTGGCGTCGACTAGCGTTACAGTCATGGTTTCCTTACCAGCTTCATCCAGATTTATGACAACGCATTCATCTAAGGGAAGACCAACGACGAGGTCGCCGTTAACTCCAAGTTTAGCAATTACAAGTCTCCTTGTAACTTCTGAGCAGTAAATTTTGTACGCATTCCACGAAGATGTCAGCCCAACCGTGTGATCTGCGTGCATGTGAGAAAGAAAGAAAATTCTCGAGTGCTGGCAGTGCCTCAACCTCCAGAAGTCAACAGCTATTGGGGTGTTGGAAATTACAGCCCCGTTCATAGCTATCACTTTATTTCGACTCTCGTTTTCAAGCTAACAAGAGGAACCGACCATCAGCTCCTACAACCCTATTAAATGTTGCGGACCGCCATCTTAGAACACTATTGCGTTTTGGCGCCAAACGAAGTACATACATGCGAAGGGCCCACGCAACGTTACGAAGAACATTGCCCAGTTCCTAGGCCTCAATATTTCGCCGCGGTCAATAGTTCTTGTGTCCGGTAGTGGGATGGAAATCGGGATGGATACGATACTTTGTACATGGATTATGCTAGCATGTTTTCGAGCATGTTAGTGAGACAAAAGCATTGAGCATTATTCGAGTATTTTAGTGACATTTTCCCGAAAAATTAAAATTTTTTCCACAGAATATAGAAATAAAACTTATTTTTCACGAGAAAATGAAGACGTTTTTGTTAATTGTGTTGAACCGTTAAAATTATGAAAATGCAAAAACTCCTACGTATGAGCATTAACCGAGCATTTTAGTGACTTTTAGGGGGAAACCGAGCATTTTACTGGGCAACTAAAAGCATAATGTACAAAAGCGTAGAAATGTAACCGAAATATCAATTGACCGTGAACGCCTGGAAGAAACCGGGAAGCCGTGCGGAAACTTTCACAGAAACTAGGCAACGACTCGGCTTCCGGTCTGGGGTCTTGATTAGTTCCTAGGCCCCCCGATGTATTAGCGGTGTGCACAATGCAAGTTGTCCCTTCTTTCTGCATCTTGCTTGTGTTATTACTGCGCCTTTCAATAACATGCGGACTCTAACATTCAAAGCTCAACCGACAAATGCGTTTTTCGCTGCCGTCAATCAAATGTTCGGCGACTCCTCCCAGCTTCCGGCTACTGTCGAGCGTGCCGTAATCAAATCGTTTACCACAGTTCAGATAACGAAACAGTGCTCGGCAGTAGTCGGAAGCTAGGAGGAGCCGCCGAACATTTGATTGACGGCAGCGAAAAACCCATTTGTCGGTTGAGCTTCAAATTTTAGAGTCCGCGTGTTATTGAAAGGCGCAGTAAGTGTGTGATTTCTTCCTCCCTCGAGAACTGACAACATGCAGTACACACGAGGCACACGACGCGCATAACCCACGCCACGGGCGAGGGTACTTAAACTACCCAGGACACGTTTGGCTGAGATAAAAGGAGAAAAATAACTTGCTTTTAGCGTAGCAAGTTTCCAGATCGTAACTAGACCGGCTGGAAAGCCGCAGCAAGATATCAGACCTTAAGATTACATAGCTTTCTTTACACTTATTTTTAGTATGAAGAGAGTTTCTCCATCGAATCTAAAAACTTATGGAGACCGAGCATTTTCTGTATGTGCCCCGAAGTTATGGAATTGCCTTCCTAACTATATTAGGTGTAGCCCCAATGCCAGAGCTTTTAAGTCAGCTTTAAAAACGTATCTTTTTAAACGTTATTTTAGTTCTTAGGTGAATGTAAGTTTTATTATTCTATTTTCCTTCATTGTGAAGCGCTTTGTATAAAGCGCTATATAAATGTTATTATTCATACAAAAAGGTTCAGGCGTGCACCTCTCTGTTTCTAGACACAGATTAACTAAAAATGGTTGTGCGGACCTGGAAAGTTTCCGGGGCTTTTGAGAAATTGGCCCAGCAAGACTGAAAACGGATCATTCCGTTTCACGGTTTGCGAAAAGTTCACGGAAAGCACTCTGATAGCAGATCTCTACTTGTAACAACCAAAAGACACCAATTGTTCTGATAGTTCTCCGTCATTTTTTGTACTCGCTCAACAAATAAGACAATAACTACTTACATCACCCTGGATTTAACAAATTGACGTCAGCTTTTCATGCGTCTGTCCTGTTATTGACACGAATTGCGTCATAAACTT
>JAHPZR010044886.1:55000-57500 GCA_019787425.1 Platygyra sinensis | reverse complement strand
GAACAGTTTCCCAGAGCGAAACTATAAACTTCCAGGAATAGATAATGATTATAATGTTCAAGGGCAAATATCCGAGCATATTTTTAAATTCAAATGGGGGCATTGCGTTTATTTTCCTACAATGTTTTTCGCAGGGAAATATCACTCGCATGTTCCCCAGTTTAAGCTGAAGCATATTTAGTCATGCAACGCGTCAACACCAGTCACGCGCGAGTGAAAATATTTGATGGATAAGAAAAATGATTCTTTTACTTCACAACTTCTTGCGCTAAATCAGCTTTATTGAAAAGCGGAGCAATGTCTTGAATGAAAACGTCCCGCCCCCAGGGAATATCAAATACAGTTATTGTGGGTAAAATTGAAAGATTCCTGGTCTCCAAAGTTATCTCACGACACCTGAAAAAAGAATTGAATTGAGGAGTCAGGACTGTAAGGGTGCTGGAGATAAAGAACTGAGAAAAGAACGAGAAATAAACATGTTTTGTGTGGTTTTGTTTCATCGTGCGCACAATGTTGTCTTTTTTCACGACAAGAGAAAAATAAATTTTAAGTACTTAGTCGCTAGTTGAGTCGATGTGGGGGCGAACTCGCCAACTACCTTCTGAGTTAGCTGAACTATGAACTTGCTACAAAGCTAACGTGCGGCCGTTCCGTGTGATTGAACAAGCGTGCATCAACAGTCAGCTGCTAAATCACCCAAGTGTTTTACTAGGGGGGGGGGGGGGGGGCTTTCCATTCGACCCAACATTTCCGCAATTTCCAGTGGCGTTTAGGGTGCTTTCCATTCGACAAAAATTCAGAAACAGGGGCAAATGACACGGAAACTTTCTTGAAGGGTTTCCAGAAAATCCGAAAACTGTTCAATTCCGAAGTGCGAACCATTCAGTCGGAAATTTCCGGAAGGAGGAAAATCGATGGAGCAGAAATTCTCGGCGACAGATTTCCGAAAATTTGGGTATATACTAGAAATTCTGAATAATGATCTTTTATTTGCCACTGGAAAATAAGCAACAATCCAAAGCGATATTGCTCGAACGGCAAGCGCCCCCGGCCAGGTAAGTGCCCTAGTATCCTGCCCACTCATTACGTGGATCATATCGCAACGATTCCCTGTTATGTGACGATCCAAATATGCGCTTCGAAGATGACCTTTGCTGCACTTACTTACCCTGGAATCATCGCTCTCTTTACCCAGGGACTCTAGTGACCGCGACAGATTGGAGGACTGAGACTTCGATGTCTTTTTCCCTGCAGAAAGCAAACAACAGCAGCTTGGAGCAAAATACACAAATACATGGTAACTTGTTTTTTCTTTGAATTAGCCCAGACAGTGCTTACAATCCCCGGACTTTCTCTCTTGGAGTAACTCTTAATCGGTATTTGAACTTCTGTAATCACCTGCAGGTTTCTTGACAAACTGCTGAGAACCATTTAACGAACCATCCCTTCCAGTGGTGGTCTGGGGGCGATTTTTGTTCTCCAACGTTACCTACAAATAAATAAAGGTCCGTATATGTAGAAAGAGAAAAATATTCCCTGCTTGAGTTTTTGCTATCGGTTTAGTCTCCCAACTGGTTCTATTACAATCACAAATAAAAAACTATGTTAAAGGGCCTTGACTTCTAGCCAGCCACCAAGCCATCAGGGTCGGGTTGTTCAAAGCCCGATTAAGGACGTTCGCGCCCATTGCTACTGCGCATCTCTAGTGCGCACGCTATTTATTGGTCACGCGCGTGCCACGTCATTTTCAAGCGCGCGCGGCGAGTCGAAAACTCAACAAAATATAGAGTTGATGACCCATGCGTTAACTTTGTGTGCGAATATTTTTCTTGGATGCTCGGTGACCCCCACTTTTTTTTCGGCAGATCACTTCCTTTTCTGATTCTTTCCATTATACGAAGAAACAAAAAAAAAATCTGTACGTGGAAAGTTTTAATTATTTCTCATATACTATTCAAATAGGGTCGAATTGGTACATGGATGTAGGTGTGCGTAACTTAGAAGATGCATTTTTTTAAAGCTAATTCTAGCTGATTTAATGACGTATGTAGCAAAGATCTCTCAAATAGGCCTACATATGCTATGTTAAACACACATAACTTAGATATGATTCTTAAACATATGTCGATAGTAATGAATCCGGGCAGAATCGCCTCGAATGTCTGGAAATACTAAAAATGCTATGGTCTGAGTTACGCCTTATCTTCAAAACGAGTTCGGTGACCCCGATTTTTTTTACGTTTTTAATCTAATCTTATCATTTTCTACCTGCAGTCAAAGTTTTAAAAAAATCTGTACGTGGGAAGTTTTTGGGCGCGAACGTCCTTAAGCTAACCCAGGGTTAGTGAGAATTTTGATTTCAGTTTTTTTAACGTTTCGGTGAGGTTTTCTGTTTACACTGTTTGTCTTTAGTTTTGAGTTTGAATGATCACAAACTACAAGAAACATTAGCAGTGAAAAGCATTTTTATACAAGAAAAATCAATACTTCAGTTAACTTT